>KN885818.1:40379-53045 GCA_000934455.1 Apostichopus parvimensis | reverse complement strand
AAGAAAACTTGGAGATGGACAAATATGATTTAATTAGAGATGGCCAGATATTGTATGATAAGAAAACTTGGGAGATGGGCAAATATGATTGAATTGGAGATGGCCAGATACTGTATGATAAGAAAACTTTGAGATGGTCAAATACAGTATGATTGAATTGGGGATGGCCAAATATTGTATGATAAGAAAACTTAGAGATGGCTCAGATGGGCAAATATGATTGAATTGGAGATGGCCAGATATTGTATGATAAGAAAAACTTGGAGATGGGCAAATATGATTGAATTGGAGATGGCCAGATATTGTATGATAAGAAAACTTTGAGATGGTCAAATATGGTTGAATTGGGGAAAACATGATAGGTCAATGTGGAGATGGGTACAAACACGAACGATGATTTGAATTTAACGTAAAATGTAATCATGTCCTTTAATTTTTTCCTCCCGATCAGAAAACAAGTGCAAGTCTCGAAGGAGGAGGCGAAGAAAGACGGCGTGGTCGTACCGTTGACCCTGAACGACTACTGCATCAAAACAAAACGGCAATCCCAACCGCAGAGCTCGGACGTACTGGATGAGGACTTTGCGTACGACGACGATTACGATGACGACGATGATGAGAGCGATGAGGAAGAGGAGGAAGTAGAAGACGAAGAGAAAGCTAAAATAAACGAGGACGATTCCGGGAACGAAGATTCATGACATAACATGAAAGGATCTCAGAATCCGTCGGGAGATCAGTCTTAAAAACTGTATGATCCTTGATTAAACAGCCGTTAAACCATTCTGGGTGGATTTTTCCTCATTTGTCTCTCATATGTTTCAGATCAGATCTCGTAAATGATAATAATAAGAATAGTAATAATACTAAAGAAAATCAGATTAACTGTGGCATAACAAACGACAAGATAGGTAAAGATTAACCAATTTTTTTTTTTTGGTTACAAAACTATGTCAGGGATTTATGATTCAAATAAAAGTAACTTTTTTGATTTATTTTATAGAAGTGAGGAAGAATTGATAATTAATCAAGCATGATGATGATGTTTATGATTATGATGATGACAATGATGGTCGGAGCAAACCAGAGCAAAATGGTTGCGAGTGATCTGCAAATCAAATGTAAAACTTCCTGTTGAGGAGTTTCGAGGAGAGATTCTTCATATTAAATTTAACCAAGGTTATCGCTAATTTAATAAAAAAAAATTATTCTGGATTTTTTTGGTTTGTTAAGTTTTATTGTGTAGATTATTAGATGTATTTTTCTTTGTCAAATCATCCTATGTTTTCATGAAAAGGTACTGGCCATTTCTGGATTCTGCTGACATGCTAGTTTTAAGCTGGATTTTTCAGTCATACTTGTGTGTTTGATGACATACTATGCTGGGACTGTTAAGTTGGACTTTAGTCATTCCCCCGCCCCCCCCCGCCACTTTTTTTTTCCTTTTCATTTTATGATTATACCCTGGAGCAAAGTAGTTCAAAGGAAAAATGACAGATTAAATCGTCATGCAAGATATTATATAGGGCGATAATCATGAACATTTTAGTCTTAGACTGGGTTGAAGGAACTATTGAATCTACTGCAGGGGGCAAACTGAGTAGAGGGCATATTTCAGTAAATTAAAATAAGTCCATCAATAAAAGAAGAAGAAAAAAAAAGAAGAAAGTATAAACTTAATAAATGGAGAAAGTGGGATCCAAACCAAGATTTTGTTTTTATTTTTGTTAATCACATTGAATAAGATCAGCATATATCACCATTCATATTGCTTATAAAAAAATGTTTTTTTTTTAGGGTAAATAGACTCTTTGTTCTAATACTGGAATTGATCCCGAGTGGTTTGTCTAATTTTTACCGAACATTTGAATCACTTAGACCAATTCTTCCACAGAATTGCACTATTATGAAACAAAAGAAATAATAACGGGAAAAAAGCATTCATTTGTTAGCATCAGTTTAATACTCAGAAAGGGGTATAAAAACCGAAAATTATGTAAAGATTTGCATGCCAAATGGTTAGTTTCTGGACATTGGTGGGGATTTTGTGTTTAGAATAGATATGATGCTATTAGATGCTAATTATTTTTATAATGGGATATACTGTTTTATATGGGTCCCCTCTCTCCCCGTTGTGTCCTGACATTCTATGGTAAGACACCTCCTTGGTCAAAGTACCATTCTATGTTAAATTTTTAAGTTGTGAATTGTTTGTATGCAGGGTAGATGGAAAAGCTGTAAGTATATCGCATGGGTATGTTTAGTTTTAAAAATGAAAAACATATTTTTTATTTACTTTTTGAATTGGAAAAGAGAGTGACTTTCGGTATTTGTATCGGTTTTTGAGTTGTATCTTTCCCCATTTCAGCTGTAACATTGGATCTTCCGTCGGAGAAACTGTCAGGATTTTTATCAGTTCTTTGAGTTTCATCATACCCATTTCAGCTTCATCAACTTTTCATCTTCTAAACCAAACTTGACAAATCTTCCAAACATGAAGAAGATACTGACAAACCTTCCAAACATAATGAGCATTTAATTTCAGAAGAGGTGTTTAATAAAAGCCTTACCCTGTTTAAGAAGGTTATAAACTACTTTTTAATCTGTCATGTTTATTCTTTAGCAGATCCAAGGAGAGTGAAGGCTGACCTCAATTATAAACAGGGGCTAGTCTTTCTTTACCTCCCCCCCCTCCCTCCCCTCATCTCTTTAAGATGTAAGCATGGTATAAACTTAACCTGTTTAAGAGGAAAACATTGATTTGACATGGTCTTCATAGCCAGAATTGCTTGTGATTGACAACTTGTACAGATTGATATTACATTTTCACTTTTTCCAAAAGAGACATTTCCTCCTGTTTTATTTTGTCTTTGCATTTTTTGTTTTCAACATTTGTTTTACTGTTTCCTGTTCGGGTCAAGATAATTTCCCTCAATCCCCCTCCCCACTCTTCAAGGGAGTGTTTTGGTATCTTCTTCCTTATCCTACCTGTGGCATAGCTAGAATAGGACAGAGGGGTTTGTTTCTTTGGTACCAATGTTAATGAAGGTCATACCAAGATTTCAGTGGCGGAGCTAGGGGTATTGGTCAGGGGGGGCCAGAATGGTCTGTAGGGGCGCTTTCGACACTATCTAAGCGAAGAGCCACCACAGGTTGGCACGGAGCGTACAGACATTTTTGAGTAAAGATACTCCCTAGATCGCCGGAAATGACCCTTTCGAGGCCTTGCTAATTTGCAGATAATGTGACAAATGTCAATAAGTAGATGAGAGCGCAATGAAAAAGTCAATAATCGTGAATAAGTAAAAAGTGGTAAAAAGCTGAAAAGGGTGCCAGCAGTCCATTTGAGTCCGTCAGGGGGGGGCATCCGCCCCCCCCCGACCGTATGGACGCTCCGCCACTGCAAGATTTGATAGGATCCCTTTCCTTTATATCACCCTGTCACCCACCCATAATCCCCCTCTCTCCTACCTAAAAATTCCAACCCTACCTTGGAGAATATTTTATCCAAATATTCAATAGCAAACTATAACTCTGCTAGGTATGATCAAAATTATTACAAAAATACAATCCATACTGAAAAACCAACATTTAAAATGCACAATGAAGAAAATGGCATTTCTGGAACGAGCGCAACTGTCCTTTTTCGTCAGATATTTTAGTTGGAATCTTAAATATTTCCAAGGTTTTTTCTAGTTAACCTTAGATACAGGGACCCCTTACCTCATTAAGATATACAAATCAGGAGATTGGGGCCGCTTGGCAGTAACCACAGAAGGAATTACAGGAATCAAAATGCCACACAAAGAAATAATAACAGATGGACACAGATGACTAGAAGCATACTTGTTTGAATGTGTATTCCATAAATTCTGTATTACAAAATATTCATGTTAGGTATAATCATAACATTTACTCTCTCTGTTGAGAATTATAAATAATAATTAAAGTTAAATGTCACATGTTAGTGACATCAATAAGTCGTAGGTTTACAAAGTCCTTCATTAATCTCACTTTATCAAGCAATGGTACCTTCCTTTATAGGTCGCTGCTTTAGTCAATAGGTAATCCTCTTCATTTTGGTGTGTGCACAAGTTTATGAATATCACCATGTATGGCATACCGCACTATGAATATGTTTAACACATCGGAACCACTAAACGTTTTGGTTTTCAGATTGTTCTTGTCCGAAAAGTCACTGTTGGTTATTATCCTGTACATGATAATAACTGAGTTCAGCCTAGATTCTGTTTACAAAGAAGGCTAAGTTAGTTTCATCTATGAAAGTGCAGTAGGTCTAGGCTAATGAATGAATGATATTTGTTTTGAAGAAAAAAGTAGTCGATTTGATCAAAGTTGTTAATTTTGTCCGATGCAATAAGGTAACAATATCCACTATGCAATAGGATATTTGGTGGTGCGACAAGATATAGTTTAACTGCTAGGATCGAAACGTCAGCCCAACTTACTTTTACACAAGTTATAGTTTCGAAAGCAAAAAGTGTTAACCAACTGCTCAAAGCCTCCGTTGTAAATATATAAAGGAGGGTATGACATTTCGATCCTAGCAGGCTCTTCTTTAAAGGCTATCTAGTGATATTGTAAACGCATTCGAGTGCTTCAAGGAATCGCGTCACACATCATTATTGCCACGAAGATGCTATAAAGTTAAAGAACCTCGAACGTCAACAGGCAAATTAATGCTTCCCAAAGAGTACTGTCAGTCTTGGAAAAGACTCATTTTCTTATTGGAGGATGAGAACCACAGAGGAAATATCTTGGCTGTTTCAGCACGCTAAAATTTAGATCCAATGCTGAGGACCCTTAAACTAGGTGCCTATAGTGGTTAAGCTCTGTGGTTAACGCCGATGCCTTTCAATCATAAGGTCCCCGGTTCGAGTCACTCCCAGATTAATGTCTGTCGTCCAGTTACAGAGTTGTTGACAATTGACAATTCATAATCATGGACGCTAAATATGAATCTAAGAGACTGACTTCGGTCAGCTTGCGGCTTTGATAAGACAATGAGGCTTCTTCGCAAGTTCATGCTTGCAGGACTTCGGTCAGCTTGCGGCTTTGATAAGACAATGAGGCTTCTTCGCAAGTTCATGCTTGCAGGAGGATCTAATATACATACATACATACATACACGCATACATACATACATACATACACGCATACATACATACATACATACATACATACATACATACATACATACATACACACATACATACATATTGTAGGGGTACATGTCTATAATTCTCTCGATTCTCACTTATTAGATAACTATCATTGGTCCTAGCTAGATTTTGTTCTCATTTTAAATTCTGTCATAAATTCACGAGCCTGGTTACACCTGCCAGTGATGACTCTAAAAAATGGTTACACACACAAGGAATGGCATTCTTCCAAAAAAAAAAACCAACACTGAAACAAAGCATAATTCTGTCAGAAGGTGTCAGTGAATACTTTAGGAAACATTGTCAGTGGAATCCTGTCGAAGTTTATAGTGACTTTCTGAAAGACCTCTTAGCTTCTCGGCAGCCTGCGAGACAAGAAAACACAAGGAAAAGAAAAGAAGAAAAGGTAAAGTAGATAAACTAATGAATATTGCACAGGTTGACAAAGATCTTTATTTATCTCCAATCTCAGTGAACTACACCATCACCACCACATGTTAGATAAAGGTCTGCTGTATAGACCCCAACTATAGCACGACGCTATCATGGAAAAATTTCTTGAGAATTACGTAATCGACCTGCCTTGGTCGTAAAATGACCTCTTTTTACCAATTAGTCTGCAACGCCTGCTACATATTTTTTCTTTTATGAGGGTCTTTGTGTGAACGCTGTATGATTGACTACACTGTAGACATGAACGTATTTCCACACAGTGTTTACACGAAGAGCCTAATAGTGTTAAGAAGCTATGCAGGCTAATTTTAGGGCCTGAGGTGGATTTACGACTGGCAGGTCGTTTACGTAATCACAAAACTTTCCTAGCTATAGCGTGCTATCATTGGAGCCAATAATGCAGATCTTTAAGTACTACATAACATATCATAGAGTGGTTGTTATTCCAAATAGTTTAAAGTTATGAAGGAAACCAAACTCTTTTGTAGTTCTCATTTAAATCCTAAACCAACTACCTGTAAGTTATTGCAACTGACGGTATTTTCGACTAAATTTTGATAAAGCTAAGAAGAAGTGTTTGGCTATTTGCATTTGACCACAAGATTACAAGAACCCTAAGTTTGTTGCTTTAAAATTTCTGTGATATATTATCCCAATGTAGTTTTCTGCTGTTCATTTTCTGATATAAGTTTATGAATGAACAGATGTACTGTACATGTATCATGGAGTTGGATTTGCATCAGTACACAAGAAAAGAATAAAACCACGATTCTTGATACCGCAGTTATCTCAGTGATCACACAGATTTGGGCGTTACAATCCAAAGGCTAAAATCAAAGCTGAAATTTGTCATCACGACTAGACAATTGAAACACTGTACAAGCAATAACACGTTATGAAAGCTCCATTAAAATTTGACATGAGTTGACATATATAATACTTAACCTGTTGGCAAAGCGTTCTCTTGAAAGGAAAACCATTTGGATGTACTATTCGAAACCACAATCGTTAACACATCGTTAATTGTCACAAAATGGTGGAGAAAAGCAAAGTATTTTATCATAGAAACAGGACATACATTACAGGCTGTTTTCTCTATTTGTAAGGAACATATGACTAAAATGAACCATTAGAGGTCAAAGTTTACACATCAAGTGATTAACTGGGAAAGAAATACCAGTGAGGTACTTGATAAACATGTTTTTTTGTTAGTAAGATAATTTGAGAACAATTCTTTCACACTTCACTAAAAGCAGTAACTTACAAGTTGTACTACAAATAAAAAGGAAATTGTAATTTTCCAGATTACGACAGTCTATTAATGCTAATACAAGCTCTGACTTTCTGTGTTTTTGAATGTGGACAAGTACCTTCCTGTTTTGTTTAGACATATAAGCCTTTACTCACAGACAAACTGCCAAATAATCCACTCACATCTAGTAATGGCAGACACTAATCATCTTGCCATTCAAGTATTGAACAGGCTGCTGACTAACACATAGATATAAGGTAGTAGTCTGGCTAAAGATAGTGGCTAAACCGTCAGTTTAACCATTTATGCCAAAACTTGAAATCACTGACCGACATTCAAAGATCAATGTGAATGAAACTAGAATAAACTTCTTCGACTGTATTCCGTACTCTTCTAATCCAATTCAGGATTTTACGGACAGATGACCCCATGTCTCTGTCGCAGGACATCCCTTTAAAGTCTCTGCCCTTGGAAATGTACCCAGATTTATGTCACTGTCCAGGGAATATCCTGAATGCATACATGGCTTCTAAATATTCTCCATTTTTTGCAACCCTATTTGGAATTCCGTTTGTAACCAGAAAACAAAGATATTTAGTTGTTCTGATGTCTAAACATATTCATAGTGTGGTAAGTCATAAATGTTAATATTCATGAAGTAGTGCACACCAATGAGGGATTCTCTATTGACTTATGCAGCAACATATAAAGGATGGTACCAGGAATCAGTTATCGTGTTGATAAAGGCTATTTAGTGATATAGTATAAAAACAGATGCATGCATAATTAATGAGGTAAAATGTTTACAAGCTGGTTTTGATGATTTTCGAGTAAGCCCCAGCCACTCATGATAATTACTTGTTGTTGCAAAGAACATGTACTTGCTATGTAGTTATATCACCACACCAATTATGAATGAACTCGGACATACGGTTGTAGAGATATTGACATTTTACCCAATTTTATGTTAAGCCCTGCCCATGCTCATTAATAATCATGAAATAGGAGCCAAAAACAATAGGTCACATCTAAACATCATGGGGCATCTACCTACCAAGTATGACATTAATTCAACTGTGGTTGTTGAGATGTCATGTTTACGAACTGGTTTTGAAGATTTCCCATTAAGCCAAATTCACTCATGAATATTAATGAGGTTAATATTGTTTTTGCAATAAACATGTACTTGCTATGTAGTTACATCACCATACCAAATTATAAACTATATCAGACATACGGTTGAGGAGATATTGACTTTTACGAATTCTTTGTAAAGCCCTGCCCACTCTTTAATATTCATGAGATGGGAGCCAAAAAACAATAGGTCACATCTAAACATCATGGGGCATCTACCTACCAACTGAATGTACTGACTGTACACTAGTGTCTAATTACCGAAGGTAGCAAGCTGTGTGCGTATTTTCTGGGATCGATGGTAGTGTCTATTACACTTCTGTTACACCTCATTCGAAACTAGGTCAGATTACTGGCATTATACGTTTGTTTTTGCGCGAGTCTTCATTCCCTTTAAGGGTGATTGGTACTGATGCCAAATATGCTAGAGCATCAAATAATGGTCACTTATGCAACAAGTTTCAACAGACGTCCTGCTGTCTGTATCAACCATGTTTCTTGATTGAAACATTTAATCATTATTGTCTAATTATACTCTTAAAGGTCTGGAAACAATTTCCTGGGAAAGAGTTTTTGAGAACTTCCAGCAAGTTTGGTGTGCTAAAGTAACATTTCAATTCGCTTCAATGCAGTCTAGATTATTAATTACTTATGACGTTAACTAAAACACTTCCATTTCATATCAATGCACTGGGATTGCTAATTGCATTATTTATCCTAAATGCTAAATTGAGAAACCATGATTTATTGGAGCCAAGAAAATGCCTTTCATTTTTGTGTCATTAAAGATTTCCTCAGGAAGTTAAAATCTCATCACAATACAATCCCAGGAGGTTGGATAAGAGGCCTACAGGAAGCTTGAGTATGGGGTGCTACATTATCAATTGAGGTATCCAAAAAACTTGCCAAGGAAGGAAGGAAAAGGATCAGCTGGAATGAGATAAACAACACAAATGAGCAGTTTGATTTTAGAGTGACACCTAATTAGCATTTGTAGATGACAGCTAGCTCATTAGTGAGTGAGCAGACACATTGGGAAGAAGGGGGAGGGGGAGAGGGAGGGGGAGGTAGAACAGGTGACACATGATTAACAGTGAAAATACTCAACATCAGGACTTTTAAAAGAGTAATGAACTTTGCCTATTTAAGTCCATATTGGGTCAAGCCTTTTAGCAAATGCACATGTCTTGGTAAATATAAGCAGACCAATTTCTTTCTCCCTCTTCCCTCCTCCCCCCCCTCCCCTCCTCCCCCCCTCACAACCTCCCCCCCCTCCCCTCCTCCCCCCCTCACAATCTCCCACAACCTAGTGGTGTAACCCAATTATACAACAGATGTGCACCGACTCTGTTCTGATAGTCCGTACTACAGTTTGCTCATAAGAATATCATAGTATGACTCATAAGTATATGCCAGAAAGACAATAAAATGGTCACACACGATAATTATCATGCATGATAATTATCATTAATTATGATAATTATCATGTTTTAAAACATGGACACACATTCATTTGCACTTCTCATCCTATAGAGGGACTACAAACTTGGTAATTTCAACAGAATCGTTGGCTTCATGGTTCCAAACTGCAATGACAGGCTATTGTTCAGTCTTTGCTACTTTTGAAAGCATTGTGAATGCAGTTAGCTTCACACGAATCCCGGTTAATATTCAAGTAAACGTCAATAAAACTGTCAAAGAATGCTGGAAAGAAATGTGTGTTGTAACTTTTTGTGGGATTTTTCAATGTATACATCTAAGTTATTTTGATGTCATTTCATGTTACAAGTAAACCAAAAGGATCACTATTAAAGATACATTTCCCACTCAAGTCAGCATTTCAGATCCAAAGCTGTTCAATGTTTGTTATTGATTATGCAACCACAACGATATACATCCCACATATGCACCAACTCACTTTCAGAGTCAAATCACTACATATATACTGAGCCATGGCACAATGAGCAATGCCAACCGTGGATGACTTTGGTGGTTTTGAGGGTTAGTCAATTTGAATACTATGTTGTGTTCTTTCATTGGTTACATTATCTCTAAACGCCACCACACAGTTGCACTGAATTACAGAAGTGATGTTTGAGATATTTCCAAGTTTTTACAAACCAGCATATCAGAGAGATTGGTCATAAGCAATGGTTTAGTAAAGGCTGATAGTATAATCTAGTTGCTAGGATAAGGAAGTAATATTTCAAGTAACTATGGTAACAGAATTAGTGGACAAACTTTGAATACAGCTACATCACTTTGAAAATAATCAAAGCATTTGTCCAAGAGAGATATGTTTAATATTCACTAGTGTTTTCTGAAATCACTTTTATCACAGACAAGATTAAGAATTGGGCAGATAGGTCATATTTAAGTATATATATATACTACTAGTAGATGACCTTTGACCTTGTGGATCTTACCTGCTCGGCAGTCAGATCTCTCTGTGACTGAGCCAACATCTCGTACCCAACCATAAATTTCTTGACGGTAGCTGACCTCAGAAGAGGGGGGTAGTACATTGCATGTAACTGCCAGTGACTTTGGTCTTCTTTCAGTTTTGAACCAGTCGGTGCACCTGTGTAAGAGCAAAGATGAGACTTAAAGGGAGTGAAGACTCGCACACAAAGAAACGTCTCATGCCGGTAATCTGACCTAGTTTCAAATGAGGTGTAACAGAAGTGTTAAACACCACCATCGATCCCAGAATATACACACAGCTTGCTACCGTCGGTAATTAGACAATAGTGTACAGTCAATGCATACAGCTACGGTCAATACCCACAACACAGTGTACATAGCAGCGACGGACATCTCAGGTCTAGATAAAAGATAACAAGGTATCACGTTTCATTACTGTCTGCAGTTTGTAGCGACAAGAAGAAAAACTTCACTAGCAAGCAACGGAAAGGTAACTTTCTCAGAGCGCGGCACGCGGTTTGGGGCGAGTCTTCAATGCCTTTAAAGTTGACAATTACACCTGTAGGATTTCACTGACCTTTCTAATATTTCCATGCAAAAACATTGGAAATGTGTGTGTAGGGAGAGGTATCAATAAGGTTAACAGATGGGAAAGGCTTCCTCAATGAATAATAGGTGTTTTTTATATTAAATTTCGTCTACTGTTGGTTAAACTTAAAGCTTCAAACTAATGACAGTAATTTATTTCTAAAAAGGATAATATTGCTTCACTTCACAAATGTGGGTAGAATTATTAAAGAAGACTAGTACATTATTCATTGTGGAACTGTTGTGACAAGGTGACTATATCAGCCTTAACAAGACAATAACAGCTCTTGAATTGTTGTGGTGTGCCGTATAGGAATATCGTGCAGCTCCATCAGGAGGGGTAAAAATTTATTGAAGTCAGCCAACAATGTAATAATGACTGAATTGTTAGACTTACAGTATTACAGGTCATCTGCTATGAGAATAAATAAAAATGATATATAAGAAAGACAATAAACAAATAAAGAAATAAAAATGATAAAATAAATAATATATTATATCATAAATCAATAAGCTTCAAATTGATTTTTTGTCTAGTGTGGTGTAGTGGTCTTGCAGATGCGACCAGCTGTACATGTTAATTAAAGGAATTGTCTGGTGGAAGATTTTGATACATTGTCCTCATAGTTATTATTTTTCTCTTTCTAACCGATGTAAAAATTGTCCCCATTCGACGTTTTCTTCTTGTAGAAATCTGGTGGTCAAATTCACCAGTTTCTCACCAAAAGAACCGTTTGTTCGAACGCATCAATTTGGTGATTGACGTAGTGCAGGCAAATAGGCAAAACGAGCGACCTTGAAGTTAGCACTTCCACTTCTCATATTTTGAAAGCATGTTTGGAATATTATTTATCGCTTTTAAAGGTAACTTCTAAGGTCTACCAGACAATTCTTTCAACAGTCAGTATGCAAGAACCTCATGGTGCCATCTTATTGAAGTTAACACCCATCGTACTCGATGCAGACTGTCAGCCTGGTCATGACTGGACTCAAGACAAGATCTTGCCCGTTTTAAGTTGTGGCGTCAGCTTCAGACAAATGTAACCAATCATGGGAAAGACATTTAACATGTGACCTTAAAGAAGCACCAGATGTTAAAACAGAAAACTGTCGTTGAGTGTGTGTGATATCAGTCGTTCGGGTAGCCAGGGTTTGTCTTTATGACGATCGAAGACTATGTCATGACGATTAGGTTGCTTTGAGTTTTCACAGACTTATTGTTTCCTTTTGAGTTAATTAATATCTGATAGCTTCTGTAATTAATAATTTTGAGGTAATTAATATCTGATAGTTTCTGTTTCTGTCTACAGCTAATTTGTAGGTCAAACTTTTCTTCTTAAAAAGATGAGTAACTTACCGTGCCAGCCCATGGAATATGGGAATGTTGTCTCAAATAGATTATCATATTTTGTCAACAATTTCTTTGTTATGTCTGCCAAATCTGGAGGAGAAGGAATAAGAGAATAAAATATTTATCATGAAGCACCATAACAACCACCTCTACCCTGTCCAAATCCCAACATATGTTTGCACTGCAGTAGACTACACAGTTTACTGACTAGGCTTCCATCTAATTATAAAACACAGAATAAAATATCAATCATGAGGCACCATAACAACCACCTCTGCCCT
>KN885818.1:28928-40314 GCA_000934455.1 Apostichopus parvimensis | reverse complement strand
TGCACTGCTGTAAACTACACAGTATACTGACAAGGCTTCGATCTAATTATAAAACACAGAATAAAATATCAATCATGAGGCACCATAACAACCACCTCTGCCCTGTCCAAATCCCAACATATGTTTGCACTGCAGTAGACTACACAGTTTACTGACTAGGCTTCCATCTAATTATAAAACACAGAATAAAACATCAATCATGAGGCACCATAACAACCACCTCCACTCTGTCCAAATCCCAACTTATGTTTGCACTGCTGTAAACTACACAGTATACTGACAAGGCTTTGATCAAATTATAAAACACAGAATAAAATATCAATCATGAGGCATCATAACAACCACCTCCACCCTGTCCAAATCCCAACATATGTTTGCACTGCTGTAGACTACACAGTATACTGACTAGGCTTCCATCTAATAATAAAACACAGAATAAAATATCAATCATGAGGCACCAAAACAACCACCTCCACCCTGTCCAAATCCCAACCTATGTTTGCACTGCTGTAGACTACACAGTATACTGAATAGGCTTCCATCTAATTATAAAACTTAAACTGAATGACCGTCTTTCAGTTTCAAGGTTATTTTCCTTGTGCAATCAATTGGGGCTGTTAGCTCAATAATAATAATAATTATATACAGAAAGTAATTTATCAGGTGTTACATGATATAGTAATGCATATTAGCACTATAATAATAGTACACAGAGAGTAACTTATCTGGTGGTTACATGATATAGTAATGCATAGAACTTCTACCCTAAAGGTGAAATACATTTTTTGTACACTAAAACACATGTTGTCACCTTAATCAACTGACCTTTGACCTCTGCTTCTGTTAGATCTGACAACCTGAGTATATGTCTTTTTGGTAGCAGCATAGTTTCATATGGCCATGTAGCCCAATAGGGAACCACAACCAGCCACGATGAATTCTCAACAACAATTCTCTCCTGAAAATATAAAGACAGATGAAAAAGGAAAAATTTGCAATAAATTCCAAGGGGCAGAGGAATATTACGACTTTCAATCTATCAAATTCCCCTTATTTTTTTTTTTGGGGGGGGTAGGTGGGGTGGGAGAGGGGGGTAAGGTTGGAGGAACTTATCATACTATTTAAACAGCACGCAGTGTCCAACCCAATCTTGCAACATTTACCTAATGATGAAGATGTTCTTCTGACTAATTGCACAACGTTTTCCGTTGTACTCAATATCAAACACCTCAAGGGTCAATACAGACCACTTCTTCACTCAACGTGTTACCAAAAATAAAAGAAAAAAAAGGGCAAGTACAAACACTGCTTAAGAGTGTGAAAATGAGTTCCCTCCCATACTAACAATCAAGCTACTCTCTGCGATCTTCAAGACAAACCTAACCAGACGGTCTGTGGTGCAGCTAGACATGGCACGGACTAGAACTATTAAACTTACTGTGTTATCCTTGTCATATATTAGTAGTAGATGTGACCGTATTATACACTTGATATTATTTTGTAAGCTGAAAAAGCAAAATCAACCCTCATCTTTGTTCATGGGAAAGAGAGAATGCTAATGATGAACGACCCTCCCCTGACAACACAAACCTCCCATACCAGGATTTAAAAGTCAATATTTATCATAATCTGATATCATAATGCCACTTGGTGATGCATTTTTTTTGGTTTCCTTTGTAAATCCTTCCATGGTAAAAAAAAGCACAGTAAATCTACTGGTATTACAATATACTAGCACTTTGTCATATTATTTAGAAATGCAAACGACGAACTGAGGTTTTCGATTAGGTAAAGTGACTGCATCATTTTAGGAATTTATTTTTTTATTTTTTCCTCTTGAGATATCACGCCTTATACAAGGTTCCATCTTAATATTGAAAACTTGATCATTTCAGCCACAAAATATATGCAATTATCATATTTATCAAGGAAACTAAATAAACGTAACAATATTACACAATATTACACAAATTGCAAGCATTAGTGGATCCGTGCAGTGTTAAAACTTTACTCTACAGTTTGGATTTTGAAGGACCACTTAAAACCAAGACATCTCTCAATTTCCTTCCATGTTCATCGTATATGGCCTCTATCACCTTTTAAACAAAACCGAATGGTTTCGATTGTTTTCCTTTAATGTGTTGAACTTTTAGAATACTATTTTGATCATCCTCTATAAATTTAACAGACATGATCTGTAAGCTTAGTGGTGAAAAAATTGCAAAACACTATTAACATATTATATCAACCATTACTAATGACCTTATTCCTGCTAGGGTGTTGAGTTTTTTGTATCTCACTCAGTTTTCTTGTTTCAAGAGGTAGTTTCTTTCCTTCAATTCCACAAACGTCTTCCTACGATGGCTTCCTTACCTTCCGGTCCAGCTCCAAATTAACGTAGTCTACGAGCAAAACCTTGCCGTGTTTTTGAAAATAGTTCCGTTGATTTGCATCTTTGATTCTCGGTTCGTTGGGCATGAAATTACTGGCCCAAACCTGAAGGTGAAAAGAAAGAGAGGACGAAAAAGGTTTGAAAGAAGTAACAATCAGGGGTTGAAGATGCCAAAAAAAAAGGGAAAAAAATTTGTAGTGTTAAAAATCTAGACTAAAACGTAACGCATAGTTGAAATCATTCATTATAGCTTCTTGAACAAAGAAATTATCAGCAGGACCTAAAACAAAACACACACAGACAAACAAAAATGTACATACAAAACATACATACATACATACATACACTCACACATATACACACGCACAAACGTTCATAATAAAACCCTTTGAAAGTCAACTTATCAACAAAGTCAATTGCTTTATCATTTTCTCCTGAGGTCAGATGCCCTCACGTGATTGTTATGATATTGAAAGAATGCTTTTGAGATATCAGTGTATCAAATTACATGAAATTGTCAAAGTATTGTACTTAAGTCAAAGTACTGAACTGATCTGTCATGTTTTCAAAAAGTATTATAATTATAAAGCAAGCCATTATCTTCAAAGAAGTACAAAACCACTAACATCTCCTGCAACATAAATAGACTATGATCACCACATAAAGATATCATTATCATTATATTCCACATAAACAATAACACTGAACCAGCGAGGTCCACAACACTATGTCCAGATGGATCCATTTGCATAAAAGGATAGGGTCAAAATTTTGCAACTGCAATTAGGCTGTATGTCGACTTGCCAGATTACTGAACCTTTGGCATTCACTAATCCATATATATCTCTTTAACTTTTAACAGGAAGATAACAGCAAAGATAGAAATAAGACAAATAATCCACTCAGATTACTTGCCAATGTAGATACAGATTAGAGAGTTAATCCTTTTGTACAAACCTGACAGTAAAAACTCTGATCATAGAGTTAATTGATCCAATTGATAACTAATTTAACTGTAAATAGTTAGCACATGAATAACCTGCAGCAAAGATGTGGATTAGACACGGAGTGTTAATCCTTTGTAAATACTTGGCAGTGAGGGTGTGGAGAAGAATGTTAATCCTTTGAAGATAATTGTCAGTAAGGGTGTGGATTAGAGTGTTAATCCTTTTGATGATAATTGTTAAATACCTAGCAGCTAAGATTTGGATTACAGTGTTAATCCTTTGCAACAAAATTGTCAATAAGCGTGTGGATTAGCATGTTAATCCTTTGCAAATACTTGTCAGTAAGGGTGTGGATTAGTGTGCTAATCCTTTATACATGCTTGACAACAAGGGTCTGATTAGAGTGTTCATAATTTGGAAATACCTGGCTGTAAGAATGCAGATGACAGAAATAAGTTGTTTACAGTTGAGAAATGATGCTTTCGCACATTTGTGGCAGAGTGCATAGGAATGAAATACAGTGAAATCTTTTGTACAAACCTGGCAGTGAGGGTGTGGATTAGAACAGCCCATTACCGCTCCTTTGTTCTCAAATATCTGTAAAAATGGTGAAATCAAATTTGAAGAAAAAATGTGCAGGCACTCTTTCTACCTATTTCTCCCTCCTCCTTACACACACCTGATCCTCCCACTTACCAGATATTTTACAAACAAATTCTAATATTATATGATCAAAATATAATAAATAATAAAAATAATATAAAAAGAAAGGAAAATATAACTAGAAACAAATAAATGAAGACAGAGACGCTGATGACACTTAATACCTTAGTGGGTTTCTTCTGGTTTAAACAATGAATTCATTCTGGTTACCATACCATCCTCCTCTTATGATTCCCCCTCCCTACCCCTCCCCCCCCCATTCCGACACACAGCCCACCCACCCACATTGCAAACACAAGTGCTATTATTTTATGGGAGAAAAACATAAAAATAATAACTAGAAAACAAATGAATGATGACAGAGACAATTATGAGCCTGCTCACCTGTACCCACTCATATTTAGCACCAAGATCAGAGATAATGTCAGCCCACTTTCTGATGACTTCTTCTACCTCAGCGTTAGACATCAGAGGCAGAGTAACATCTGACCATGGATGAAAGCACATCACCTGACTAAAGATCAAAACAAGACAAGAGTTAGAATCAAAGAAAATGTTCATGTTCATGATCGCTATGAATTTGTTGTACCATACACAAGAAAGAGATACCCTTGTCAATATAGCAATGAGTGCAAATCTCAAAGCTCTTACTGAGCTTTTCCACTTTACAGCTTAAAGGTAGTCAGTATAGGCCCCAAATTATAGCATGCTACGCTATAATTGCCAGAAGTTTTATAAAGTACTTTCCTGAAGGTCTTTATACTCTCCAAATTGTTCTCAGACACAAGATGACTGAATGACCCAGTGAGGAAATTTTCCTCAAAGGTTGTAATAAAACAGTTTAAGAATTTTGACCAAGGTGACAATATTTGAATATCTAGCATATTTGGGGCCAATACAGCATACCTTTAAATCATACATTTCTTTGAAATATGCACACTTTGCTATATATTGACAAGTGTGTCTCTTTCTTGTACATAACAGTACTAACAGAGTTTGTGAATCAGTGGTAAATTTGTAGACTCACCAAGTACCAATGGCTGATCTTGCCTTTAGTAGCGGATGGTCATCTTCTCTAGGGGCAGGGGCGCCTTCTTGTAACAATGCTGGGAAATCATTCTCGAACATGAAAGTGCTGGTATAGCTAGGATTGACCTAATCCAGGGGTAAAAAATGTAGGAAGAGAGAAAAGACAGACAGAACGTTTGAGAAGGTGACAAACTGACAAACGTATAGCTATTGTTAGGTCAGAACTTCTGATGCAAAGTGTCCTTTATATGTTCATGTAACAACATAACATTGCAGCATTACATAACACATATACTTGGATGAAGATGTTTTCCTGCAACCTAAAGTTGTTTTTCCTCAAAGTCAAAACTATTTTTATCTGGTTTGGTACATGTTAAGATCTGCTAATTGAAACAACATCTCTGATAAACCTATTTTGTCAGTTTACCAAACAATATTGTAATACTGCACTCCACTAGAACTGCTTAAGGTTTGGGTGCGACTCTGAAATATGATTTGCGCATGGGTCGCCAGCAAAACTTTTGAAAACACTGGTCTAGGTAACATGGTAGAGAGCAAAATAAAACATTCCAATACCTGTGTCATTTGTTTCAATGGAAACACATTTGAAGTTACAGTGATTGGATTGTTGTATAGTGTCCCATATTCCTCAGTTATAGTCAATTGATGCATCCTTTCTAGACTGTCTGCTTGAAGGGAAGTTTGAAGACATAATTTCATAAAATCTTCACAAGTTGGTAATTTTGACTGTTGGTTTTCTAGTATGAGGTAACGTAAGTTATTTGCCATAACATTTAGATTCTAAATAGCTTTTGTCTGCATCCGTAGAACAGTACCTCTCCCTTGGCTCTTGTTGCTCCTGGGCAGAGAGGATTCTTTGGGTCATGTCTAGGGATATTCTCCTCCACTTGTTTCTCTGTCTGGCCTTTCCATGGCCTCTTCATCCGATGTGGTGACACAAGGATCCAATCATCTTTGAGAGGGTTATACCTGATATGTTGGTGTTCTGTAAATTACATAACAGACCGAAAATCAAGTACAAACTTGTATTGACATTTTAAAAGTTTCTCTTCCCCAGGACATACCCCATCATTATTCTAAAATTATCGATACAAGAAGGGTCAGATTATCTCAGTTAGGACCTAGCCCAAACTTTTCAGCTGAAGGATTTTCAGCTGAAGGAACAACACAGTGTCATTTCCCAAAAATTTTTGCTCTGAAAATAAAGTTGCGTTCTAGCATTGGCCTAAAAAATTTGTGTTACCGTTCTAAGGCATAGGTCTACTCACCTTTTGGGTCAAACTCCATTATACCCTGCGAGCTTAGGTCTATCAGATTTACAGCAGCAGACCATGTAATGTCACACAATTTCTAGGTCAATGCTACCTTGCCTTAAATTAGCATAGCAGAGGCCTTTTTTACTAGGTTAGATAGTTCACGGAATAACTGTGAAACCTAAGAGTTGCTTAGCTGAAGAGAATAAGGTCTGTAAAACTCTATCAACTTGATTTTAGAAAATATTTCCAAACACTGTTGGCAGAGTATCAGGCTATGATATGTACCACTTGCACGAGACTTGACATCAATGTGTTAGTAACGGGAACTCCCCCTTTGATATTACGGTTGTACACAGTTGCCATCTGAAGAACAGTCTTGTCTATACACAAGATTCATAACGAAATCAAAAACAGAACCAAAGATTTGGGTCCATATGAAATTGTTGTATTATTAAGGCAAAAAGGAGCTCCTGGATTGCCGAATATTGTAATGCAAGTCGTATAACAAATGTACACAGTTCAATACAATGGTTTCAGGTGGCTGGTGTGACGCCCGGAGGAGCGTCACGTAAGCGCCTCCTTATATAGGTGGCATCACTGCTGGAGTAGTTGTCCTGTTTTAGTGTATTTTTATTGTTCCCTGGGGGTCTGTTTGATCTAATATCTTTTGTATGTATAAGTAAATTTTTGTAGTTCCACATGCTATGTTATTCCTTTGTTTCCGTCTCCCTTTCAGCTGTCCAGTTCTCGTAACAATAGTCTGGTTCCTTTGTAGCTATGTGGAATGTTCGAGCCACGCGAAGATCCGAGGTTTCGAGTCAGTATTTATTTTAGGGCACTTGCAATTTTGGTTTCCAAGAGTGTGTTATGTTTTTGGTGTTAGCCGCTGCCCAGTGAGGTCCGTTGGCCAGTTCGTTAAAAGTAAGTTAACTGTTCTTTTATAGTTTAGGCAAGTCCGAGTCCTTTTTCTTATAATATTGAGGGCGTATTTCCCCGTTTGTCTGAATCCCTTTAAATTATTACTCTAAACCCATTAAAAGTTTGGGCACAGGGTGTTTGCGTCGGACGATACTATCGCTTCACCACCATGCGGGATTATTCTTGTATTTGTGGCTCGGGTGGCTTCGATTCGGGTTGAATTCCCCCGAGGCAACGCCTACGTATTGTAGATTTAGGTCTCGTAATTATGCGTTTGTCCACGGACTTCGTAGGTACGTCTCACTATTATTTATGTAAATTATAAGCTGAGATTTATGTCGATTTGCAATGTTATTAATTAAATATTGGTACTATAAAGGGAACAGGTTACTGAGGTGTAAGTTGGGCCGTTTATTTCTTTCTATCATTAACTTCGTTAGCAATTTTTTGCCTATTTGTGAAGTATTAATTGATCACCTTGCTACATTCTTTTTTTTTGGGGGGGGGGGTGGGCTCACTGCGATGACCTCAAGTAATATATAACTTGGTTTGTAGACACCTGCCCAAGTGGGCATCGGTTTTGTATTAAATATATTGGTAGTACAAAATTCAATTTAATTGTTCGTGTTTTATTGGTTCAGGTTGCCCCAAATTGATCCTGACATAGGGTGGCCGACAGCGGCCCTATCGAACCCACAGCCGCTCGGCTAGTTACAACCCGTTGGGGGCGCTGATCACTACCATAGGGTATATGTATATTTATTTATGTAGAGAAAAAACAAAACAAAACAAAACACAACAAACAAACAAACAATAAATAAATAACTAAAACTCTTCAAAAGAGGGGGAAATTGTGGTAATAGTCAATAATATCTCAAAAAGCTATTTCTTCATTTTCTTCTGAAAGATGAAAGAGTGCTATAATTTTTAATATCCTGTGGCAATGAGTTCCAGAGAGAAATTAAACAATGTTTGGCAGTATTATAGTTCTAAAACGTGAGTTGTAATGGTTATTAGCTGAAGTAGTGTTATACTTGTGGATTTGGTAATTATAAGTAAAGAAATTTGTAAAATTTGCTGGGAGTAGATTATGAACAATGCAGTAAGCAATTGGTAGCTATATTAATATGTATGAGATCAGCCAGCTTGAGCAAATTTAGAGAAGAAAGCAACTTACTGGTATGATCAGTATGTTAATTTAGCATGTGACCGCGAATTGCCTTCTTTTGTAAAAGTATTAATTTGTTGAGGTGAACATTGTATGTCAACTGTGATAAAATTTATGTAAGATACAAAGAGTGAATACTAGTTTTTAGAAGGTAATGTTTTAACTTTGAGAGAATACCAGTTCCCTTAGCGACCTTATAGTGGAATTAATTTCAACATGAAGTTTAATCTCGAATCAATGATGACACCAAGAAATGTTGTATTATCTACCTTGTGAATGCAAATGTTATTTAGTTATGAACTGAGGTAAACAGTGTCATTTTTACTGCTATTGTTTATTAAAAACAATGTACTTGGTTTTGCCTACATTTAGTGACAATTTGTTAGCAGAAAACTAATCATGAGAAGCTTGTAATTCACGGCATATTGTGCCCTCCATCCCTTTCAAGTCATTCGCTGTAAAAAAATCTTTAAAAAAAGTTAATTCCGTAGAGCGCCGCCCTGTTCAAACGCCATATTGACCTGGAAATAATGAATGTATCATAGGTTTACAGAGTCAGTTGTACGTACAGTAGTTCGGTTGTGGACAATCCTTTCATAAATTTTTGATAAGCATGATGACCAGATAGAAACAGGTCTGTATTTGTCAAGAGTTGGAATGATCACCCTTTTTGTAGATAGCGATTAATTAGGCTATTTTAAGTTGTTCGGGAACAATACCCATTACCAGCGATGTATTGATTATAAACGTATTAAGAGGCTCTAAGATAAAAGGGAGAACTTTCCTGACAATGTCAATGATAATAACAATGTCACACTTGAAAGTGATCGAAACCAGCAGCTTTGTTTGGCTTCAGATAAATTTAAAGCAACTTTGACGTCTTCTTCTTCATCCGTTGGAGAGATGAACATAATGTCTAAATTGGTATTATTTAGGTACTGGTTGCCATTAGTCCAGCGAAGGGCAAATATTTACAATAGTTGTTAAAAGCATTGGCGATTATATTAAGGATCAGTAATATCTCCATTGTCATACTTATAAGAGGATAAATAGAATTACTCTTATTAGTGATCAAAAACATGTTTGATAACGGACCACGTTTAACGAGTATACTTTTTACAGGCATTAACCTTTTCAGAAAAGTATAATGGCTCTTAGCGATACTCGAAGAACGTGTTTTAACTTTATGTTCCGATATTTACTAAACTGCATTGTATTTTTTCTGGGGAAGTTTTTCGCAATGACCTTCTATATAACTTATGTTCACTTTTTATTGATTGCGGTATTGCATTAGCAATCCCAGAATGCTTCCTTTTACGACGTTTAGAAGTAACAAATTAATTGAGAGGAAAACACTGCTCGTAAACAATGCGATTGAATTGAAGAGAGAAATGAGTGTACACAGGAAAAATTCGCATCATCTTCAGAATAAATCAAGTTCCAGTCATGGTTACAAATATTATATACAAAATGATCAATGTTACGTTTGGAGTAACTGTCTTTGAGCATAGTAACCATCCTTGTTTAACGTACCACTTACATCGAAGTTTCCAGATAAGAATATTGGAAAATATGTAAATCAGTTATATCATTAATAGCACAACAGCTGTAACGTCACCATTTATTTATGTTATTAAGAATGTTGTCAAGTAGGGATTCGTAGAGTTGTCAGTTACACGAGTATAGGTCTATTGATTGCAGGATAGAAATTGTTGATAGTATTCAAGAAGTCGGACGAACTCTTTAAGTTAGTCAATATTAAAGTCACCCATATTAAAACCGTCGTTTCTTTCCGTTTAGCAATGATATCCAAAATAGTATTTATATGGTTATCATACATGAGGTTTGAATCCTTTGGAGGTCGATAAACAACTCCTACGATTGTTTTACTTCAAAAATTATTTCGAGTAATAGTAGTTTTCACAAATATACTTTCGACGTCATCAGTTAAATAGAAAGGTCAGACCGCCCTCACGTTGTCAAGATGTTAACTTACAAACAATCAAACCTCACCACCTTTTCTGTTAGATCTGTGATTAGTCGACTAGAGAACTGATAATCATCAATTTGGATGAGAGAGTTGAGCTGATTGTCAAACCAGGTTTTCCCTAAATCCAAGAACAGAGAAGTTAGTATTTAGAAGTGAGAGGTAGTCAACTATCTCATACTATATTTTGTTAAGGCTTCGACTGTCTATGTGTAAGATAGAAAATGAATCATTTGGGAGATTGTTAAAAGTCGCGATGCTATAGTAATTACAAGTGATTGCATTTGTCATTCCGGGATATATACGTAGGTACTAGGAGTAAGGAAATCAGTGTTAGCATTCGTAAGGTTGTTTGCGTGAAGATTACATAACTCACACGTCCACGGATATAGCAACACTTATTAATTCCTATTAGCATTTTGACAAACCAAAATAAGCATCACCAAAAATTAAGAACAAGTCAATGCCATAATGCCATTTCGATATATTTTTGTGGCTAACTCAACATTCAATGGATTCCCTTATATTCTACAATCTTCTTTTATTTATCCTGTAATGGCTGAAAGAATGATTTAGACATAACAGCTGGTGCCGATCCCTTGAGGCGCTATATTCTTCCCCCCCCCCCCCCCCCCCTCCCCGTGTGGTTATGTTTTGCAGGCACAGCCGGAAAATAGAATGTGGTTATTTAATATTTGGTTCATCTGGTTCAGCTATACAGTTCATCGCCACTGCATATATAATTTGGCACTGCAGGTGTAGGTGTCGCACCACAATTAATTGTTCCATTGACTTACACACTAACTCGTCACTTTTAAGACCTGTCAAAGCAAAGTGTTACTAACGATATGTATATGTATTACAATTCGCATTCTGCATGAAACAGCGACGGCCGGGTGCTTCTTGTGGCAAGCCTGACGAGAGGGGCAGTCTACGGGTTGTAGTTACAATCCCGCGGCGGTCAATTAGGCGGACCAGTAAATGATGATGGCGGGTGGGGGGGGG
>KN885817.1:111302-121821 GCA_000934455.1 Apostichopus parvimensis | reverse complement strand
GGCGTAAATATATATAAGAGCGCAGTACTACAGTGAATAGAAATGATAGTTAGCTTGGAATACAATATGTAGTACAACTCTTTGCTACAGACATGGATACACCATAGCATATTTAGTTATACCACATACGCCAAAACCAGACCATATCTGATTTCAACAAATTCGGGAGATGGTTAATTACTATTAAAACTTACATTATTTGGTAAATTAATTCCATCAAACTGTAATTCTTGACTTTGACCGGCAGGAATCAACACTTCCTCAGTTGTAGGAATCAGTGGACAGCTCTGAAGAAATATGACATGTCAGATTATGTTACGACGGATATTTCATTCCCCTCTTGGACAAGGTTTGTCTGTTGGGGAAGGGTACTCATATATGAAGGTTAGAGGGCCTAACGTTTCAATCCTAGTAGGGTTTCCAGTCAGCAAAGACAAGGCAGCTTGTCTTTGCAGAATTTTATCATGTTATGATCAAGACGCCAGATCCTCTAACTTTCATATTTTCCTCAACAGGCTTTTCACATATATGCAGTTTGTTAACAGTCTTTCACTTTTGATAACCGATACTTGTTGGCCAAAATGGGTGCTTGTAAAGAGAGAGTAAATGCAATTGCAATACTTTTATTACTATTAAAGGGTTGTGGATTTTATTCTTCTGTTTTTTGGTTTACAGTGGAAGCTTTACATTAAGTGTAAGAAAGTGTAAGAAGAATAGCTTACAGTTCTAGTGGTAATACAATCACTTATGGAACAGTTCTGTTCTTCATCAATGCACTGGTTACTATGGAGACACCACTTGCAGCCATATTTATTTCCAGCACATTCAGAACAAAACGTTATAATGGCACAATCGTAAAACTCAAATGGAACGGAGGCAATTGTATGGGTTTGTCCATTCTCTTCGTAAAGTAGCTGCAATTCCACAGTTAGAAATCCTGAAAAGAATTCAACAACTTTCATAAGAGTTTTCATCATTAATCATAATCAGTATATGTTTTAGATCACAGGTTTATCTTCGATTTCTTATTTTTCATTGGATACAAATAATATTCATAACTGAGTAGAAACTTTATTGCAAATGATTTTAATCGATTGTAATCTGGCTCTTATCCTCTTTCTATCATTTCTTTGCAGTTCAGGGTGAGCCCATGAAAAATCTGTCCAGTGATGCTGGTTCCTGAATTTATCTGATCCGGTAATAGTAATCATTGAAAATTCTATAAGTAGATGAATGTTACTCTAAATGAAAAGCAGCAGTATAAAAAATAGCTCAATACACATTTCAATGTTTACTGTCCAATGTCCCTTATGTTTGAAATATAAGCATAATTTGGCAGAATAAAATAGTCTTTGGAACTTGAAGCCGACTGGGGATCAGGCTAAAACCTCACCAGTGTTTTTGACCTCAATATTCACGGGTGTATTACAAGTAATCGTTGATATATCCGCCATGATTATCACTGGTTGTGACCTGTGCAGAGTCGCACCCTCCAAAAATTTACAAGTCAGGCTTCCCCTGGGGATGTTCGGCAGATTTGAGACAACGACTGTTAACTGCAAAGTGTGCAAAATAGAAAAATATTGTTTTATATAAGTGAGCTGGTATGAGCAGTTGGTCTAATACAGGGATTGATGTCTTTTCATACTGCTGATGTTAGCAATAAAGTTCATTGGAACATAAGGTCATTGTTAAACATTTCATTAATATAGTTTACAAGAGTTTCTACATATTTCTACATATATAACAGAGGTCTACATCCTATCTTATATAGCTTTCCCTACAGTCTATATTACTCTGTCAATTTGGACATAGAAAGTAGAACACTTTCTCTTATCGCTCATCAAACTCATAATCTTACATTAGTAGTGGTTCTGGAAAGAGCAAACTTTGGAGTAACTCCAGTTATCTCCAGACAGTCATCCTCACTGGAGAGCCATCTGAGGGAAGTTCCATTCTGTGAGCCTTGACATTGTGAATCTATCCTTCTGGTACACCTGTCGAGGCAAATGGAAACAGATACATGATAATATTACCTTCTCAACGCAATTGTTCAGGTTTTTACTTTGTTATCTAAACTAAAGCGCATACGTTTCCCTGATGGTTGATACATTCTCTTAACTGCTTTTATAAACTACAATGAAAGTTGTGACAATTTATCTTGCATATTATTTAAGAATTTGTTTGAAACTCCATTCAACATTTTTCGTTTGCATTAAATTGGCAGTAAAACCAAACGTTTGCTCTTGATCGTCATTCCAAAGAACGATGTTTGCATATGAATTCAGAAGCTCTCCACCTACTTTAATGTACACTTATAATAACACTTCAAAATCAAAGGATGTATACTATTTAATCGCCCATGCAAACATCTTTGTCAAGTTTCTGTTTCATGCAATAATAAATCCTGCAATAATAGATCCTGCAATCACCAATTTTCGTCGTAAATCGAATACGAACTAGATTCGTGAAAACAATGATCTGCACTGTAATAAAACTTAAGAGCATAGTGTTATGAAGTATCCAAATTCATTGTCTACTATGGTATTGTCATGTACATAACGTACTCTGTTTGCAAGCTGCACCATCCACAGTATGGGTCCTCCGCCATGTGACACTCTTCACACGTTGTTAACTTGTGGCATTCTTCCACTGGAACTTTTGTTATCTGAAAGTGCGACAAAACATGAACCAAGTTTCATTCTTGTGTTTAGATAAATTTTAATAAGAACTATTACTGTAATAATACTGTTTATTAGAATGATATATTCGATACTTCCAACCATTCCAACACATCCCCCCCCCCCCGCAAACCCCTCGACCGCACCACTCCCATCCATACTTTTCTAAATGGGCTCCCCACAGTTGCTCCATTTGTTCTGCTGACACTATTGTTATATGAAAACGTGTAAAAAATGACTTACGTAAGTGTTTATTGATCAAAGTAAGATCACAATTTGTCGGTAAGGAATAATAGATTTAAGTTATCTCCATTCACAGTCATCATGCAGATAAAGTGCCGAAACTTTCTATTAAACAATGGTTTATGGAGTATTCTTCCAATAATCTGCTATTTGACAATAAATAAAACTTCCTCCAATATGTTGTTTTCAATTACAAATAAATATTATTTAATATAAATATAATAAGCATGAGAAATGTTTGCCCCGGCAGATATCAAATTCAAAACAGGGTCCCTGAATTGGTACAGGAGAATAGAAACTCAGACATTTAGTGCTCTGATTTCATGAAAACCTATCTGTGAATGATGGGGTATGAAGAGTTATTATGTTAAATTTGCTTAATGGTTTCACAGTCAATATTAAAAGGCTACCAGTTCATGCTAGGCATGGTAGAACGAGAGTGCTAAGGTTGTAGATAGACAGGTAAGCGAGGAGTGAAGTAATTTACAGTTAACAGAATTCCTTTCGGAAAATCCAAGTGGTAATTTAAGAAACTGGTAAAATTGTTGGATGGGTAATCAGTTACCAGGTAACTCAGTGCAAAACAATACGCAAGAGTCAGTTCTCTGTCAAAACAAGCTTTTCTTGTAAAGTTTGGAAACATATGAGAAAGACAAACAAAGGCAACATCTAACCTGATCCTCAGAGGTGATGAAGATGAATTCTCTATCTTCTGAAATGAGTAAGCCGTTCCTGATGACTGGTGTCTCATGGAGATCAAGACTCTCGTAAACCTCTGCTGATGAATTGTCCAATCGCAACTGAGGAGGGAACAATCCTTTATACCGTTAACGAAGGTTTTGATGAGAAAATTCCTGAGAATCCATAAAATTAACGATTGTACCATGAAAGGATGACAGAAGACCCTGAACCCTTCTTACATTAATATTAACAATAACAACATGAAGAATATTCAACCAAAATCTGAATCTCACATGTGCAATCTGGATCCACGAGAATGGCAATTGCATCATTGGTATAATGCATATAATGTAAAAATAGTGTCTGTAACATTTCCTGAGACATGATGTTGAGAATGATCATTATGTATTTATGTGATCGTGAAATGTTTGGGAAAATACTTATACTGGGCATAATAAAAATTCCTTCAATTGCTCGTTCAAAATTACTTTCATTAATCCTACTAATGACAACTGTATGAGTTGTTTTACAATGTTGGGAATGTTACCTTTTTAAAATTGCCACTATCTCCACCAGTGAAGATAATTGGTGTCTCAAAATGCTGAACTGCGGCAACAGCAGTGATGTAGTTGGTGCTTTCATATACTGGCCTGGCTGATATAATAATGGCTCTATTGTCACCTCCGAGAGGACTCTGTGTTCCGAATGTATGACAATATTCTGCTGGTGAACTCTGACTGATGACGTTGAACTACAAAGGAAATAAAACAATAGGATAATTAATTTACATACACAAGCTAATGCCTTGATATATTCTCTAAAGTTGAGATTAACAATTATAAAGCTCCATCCCATGTAAATTTTCAGTACTGCAGAAATCCTGTCTTACTCGATGTGACCATGGATATTAATGAGAACTCAGTAAATAAACAGAATAGATAGACAATTGAAAAATGAAGTGGTCAAATAACAATGAGGAATGTTTTGGGTTCTAGATAAACTTGCTTATAAGTAGTTAGCTTTGCTTGACCATGCTTCTACTTCGAGTTCTGATTATCATGGAGGTTTATATATCAGAAACCAGAAAGCCAGTTAGCTTTGTGATTCCTTGCCATACAATTTGCTCAAATTCAAAATAACTATCTGACTATTGTAGAGCAAATGAGTTAAATTTTTATGAGAATTAAGTGAGAATCAGAAAAGATATGTAGCAATCCGTTGTGGGTATGAACCATGTCATTCACTCATAAGGATTTTGCAGTATAGAATTTGAAAGCAAAGTGTTTCAATATCCAGAAAGCACTGTCTTCCTATGTGAAAGATAGACTCCAATTTTGATCCAGCAAATCCCTATAATAATTGGTGAGAGTTACATTGTTTATACACTTAGGAATATTTTTTAGAAAATGGCCAATTTTCCACCATTTCAGATAACCTTTTGACCCCATGAGGAGTGGAGAGGGGAGCAGGGGTGGGGAGGGGGGGGGTTGTGCCCATTTGAAATAACCTGTTGACCCCTTAAAGCTCAGAGGGAGAAACCCTTATAGGAGGTTTAATTGCACGTTTAAAGCAAGAGTATGAACTCTGAAGCAGAATCTAATACCTATATGCCAGTTATGTTTTTTTGTTAAAACCTAAAGAGCCCCTTCGCAGAACTAAACTGAACTGAATTTGACCAAACTGCGTTCACTAAAAGAAAGTCATAGCATTGGAGAATTCACAGATTAATTGTAGCTTTCATTTTGGATTTATCATTTGTAAAGGGTTTTCAGACTTTGATCCATGTTGACCTCATGTGACCTCTACCATTTCAATAGGATTCTTGCACTTATCAAGCTAGATGTACATACAAAGTATGAAATTAAAGAAAGATGTACTTCTTGTGTTATCATGTTTACAAGATTTTCAGACATTCACAGTTGACCACATATGACCTTTGACCTCCACCAATTTCTAAAGGGCTCTTGTACTCAACAAGCTAAATCTACATACCATGTATAAAGATGAATATAGATGTTCTTTTTGAGTTATAATGTTCACAAAGTTTTCAGACTTTGACCTCTGTTGATCCCATTAAACTTCACAGAAAACAATAGGGTTCTTGTACTCAATAAGACGGATCCACATACCAAGTATGAAGATAATCCACCATTAACTTTTGAGTTTCCATATTTGCAAGCAAGTGTCACACACACATAAACACACTCACAAGGAATCAAAACTACATGGCACCAATGATATATTATTGTCCAAACTTCATTTAGATGTTCTCAGTATAAAATAATACAGGATGAAAGAGCAAGGCTTTGCAACTAGAAGAAGCCTACTATATGATATGGGCCAGCGGGCCACTTGTGAATATCCACATAATGTTGCCATTCCTAGAACAATGGCAATACAACTACTGGTACCTCTACTTACCAGGATCGCATTGTTTGAACAATCTCTAGATCCAGCCCAACTGATTTCTGTATTATCTGTTCCCTGTTGAGCACAGTCTAATCGTCTGTCATAGAATGCTTGATTGATGTCATCTACAGAATATATACAGATAGCTGATTCAGATGAAGGAGTGGGACTGATGAGTGACTCTGACTTTGAAAATGATGTCACCAGTACATCCTTTACTTCATCTCCATCCAGAGAAAGAGAGGCAAGGTGCGCAGACTGGATCAAGTTGTAATCATCATCCTCGGTCATTCCACCACAGACAATAGGAAGTTCAATATAGGAATTAAAGTCTGGATCACCATGACAAAGACGAACTAATTTAGAAGTATATCTACTTCTGGTGCTGTAATCTCTTGGTTGGGATGCAGCAAAGTAGCTGAACTGACCGCTAGTGAAACCATAAATATAACTGATGTTGAATTGCTGATCTGCTGGAGATATATCCAGGACAGTCCGGGGTATTATTATTTCAGCATCTTCAGAGGTGACTTTAAATAATTGATCATCTGGTGGAGAGCGCGATATTAATCTTTTTGATACCGTTGGTGCATCTCTTAACCAGTCACCATACGATGACGCAACATAAAGGACCCTTTCCGTGGCTCCATTAGCAATAATGGCAACGGCCAGACCAGATGGTGTATTGGGTACGACCTCTCGTATTGAATCATCATATGTAACATTTAGACTCCCAGGATCTCTGATGCGACAGGTTCCTTGATAAATACTCCCACATGTGATCAGAATATTCTGATGAACTACAATAACTTTATTGTAATTATCTGTAGCAGTCTTTGGTTCCCCACAACTATATCGATGGGGTATACACTGTGGACTGTCATCAACAGGACCTGTTGGTTCAGATTGTATTAAATCTAAATCACTGTTTAATTTATAAATATAATTCAGTCCTCCGATAAACAAACTACCATCACTCGGATCCAGGAATTGGTTTTGGAAAACCGAGTTGTAATTAGGAATTAGGAAAGTGTTATAATTCTGACTTGTAACCGCCTGAACATTTGACGAAAGCAGTGACAGTATCCAGATGTTCAGAAGCACTGAATGTAACTTAAGCATCTGCCTGGTATCAACGTTATTTATTTCTGTTGGAATGGTTAACATCTTGGTTGGATTTCCAGCAATGAGATCTGTGAAGGAAATTATTATTGACGGTTTAAGTTTCAAAATTTATTTCTCAATTGCAGTAAAACTGGTTCATTAGCTTTTCTATTTGGGAGGAAAATATTAATGGAAGCAGCCCATGCGCTATGATTTAAGCCTTATACTGTTACATAACAATGGTTGTAGATATTAAGAAAAGAAAAAACTTGAATAATAAACGTATATTCCCAAACTCGACAGGGCAAAAGAAAATAGATTTAAACCCTATGTAATTGTTATGTTGTTTCCTATTCCACAATCCAATGGTCACTAAGATATAGTTATACAGAGTAAAATATTAGATCTCTCAATCTTTTGTCACCTCATACCCTTCCCACTCCAACACACTTGTAAGCGAATGCAATTTTGTTTTATTGTATAATTTGTTGTCAATGTTCCGAAACATGTGGTTTTATCATACGATCTCATATATGATTACAGATAATATAGATTTTGTGTCACCAAACTAGAAATTAATTTGCAAATACGCTTGTGTGTTGTAGGATGCAAAGTGAAAAACGTAGGCTTGTAGTGACCAGGTTTTGCATTTATTGAATTGCCAGATATCATCATATTTCTCCATCTCATTGTTGGTTTGAACTGGTGTTTTTTATTGGTATTAATAGGCTATTATTTTATGTAATCTGTCCTCATTTATCGATGGACATGGATTATCTATGTATTGTACTATGTACACCTTTGTCGATCTTCATGTAGCTATCAGGCAAGTCCCCGCTCATCATAACCCATCATAACCCTTTTCAGAACTGTTATAGTAACGTTTACGTAATATACATGTACCTATAGTCACAAAGCGACAAACACTTCATTTTCATGCTCCGATACTTGAAGTAAACCATACATCGATATTATATATTCTCCTAGTGTGAAAACATGGAAACTTTTCCATTGTGACATCACATTCATCTAAAAATTGTGTGTAACTGCTACAAAGAAACATTTTAATCAATCAGATCGTTCTTCTTTTGTTTTTTCTTGAAACATTATAGATCATGCGAATAGTGAAACTGCTTTGTGATTGGGTATCGGAAATGCCGACCCTTGTAAACTGCTTTAAAAAGTTAAGTTTGGATACAAGCTTACCATAAAATGGTGATGCACCTTTTTGGCAATAGGAATTTCATAGAAGTTGTTGTTCTGAAAGCTACGTCAAGATATGTTTGCACATATACACCTAAGGCGTCACCTTCGGTATCATGTTTAATATCCCGTGTTGCAAAGAAATGCTTCAGTACTTGCAAAGGAAGACAATCAAAAGTGTCATTTAAGTGTAACCTAATATGCAGATATGTAAGTGTTACAAGTACTGTCTATAAACGATACAATAACATAAGCATGTATATGTTACAACAAATTACACAGTATATATCGACATTTTTCATATAAATGTTTTATTTATATCTCGTAAATGGAAAGGGAAGTGGTACTACATAATGACTTATGACACATAATTTTCAGAAGCTCTCGGTTTTTTATTCAACCTTAGATGCAAAATGGTGTTATATAACCATTATTTAAATACATTTTTGTATCCAACTTTCTCTACATCTGTTATAAAATGTAAACCATTTGCAAAGGGAAAAAGAACCATGGGTGAAGGGAGCCTGAGGCAAGTGTTGCCATCCTCTCATCCCTGTATAAATTAACGATATTAAAATACATAATACATAATAGTAAGTGTAGGTGGATATACGCATGTATCTCATACCCAAATGACTCAAATGGAGATGGTTAATAAGAAAAACATTATGAGAAGCAGATCACGCCATGCTATAAGTACAAGTAGCCTCATAGTAATTAATACTTTTGTTGTTAATATTTTTGGGCCGCTCCGTTCCTCCCCGAAAAGATCACTGTCTTGAGAGAATGTGATGTTAGTTTGTTTATCTGAGAAGTCATATCCTCCATTTGAACTGACTGTGCATGAGCTCAACGAATGAAGACTTTTGATAACGTTGGGCAAGCCTTTTGGAAAAAAAATTCTGTTTTTTGTTTTCTTACAAGGTCCTTAAAATAAGTGTGCCTCAAACCTCATGATTGAGGAATTTGTTAATGGCCCAAACTGAATCATGTGGTCTCTATAATGCAACAAGTAGAGCATTTTGGGGGTTATACCATCCTGAGGAAACTAAGAATGAAAGCCATGAATGCCACATCGAACACTGAAGTCTGGTTCATGTGCATGAACAAGTCTTAAATGTTCAATAAGCTGGTGGAATGCACTAGTCTAATAGCTGTGGCAGTGGTAACATGTATAAACTGTGACCTGTAAATTATGCATCATGTTCTTGCACCACTTACATCACAAAAGTCTAGCCAATTAGATATTACAGTCTATACATTCTTACTTCATAGTTAGCCTAATGGAGTAATGGTCATGTTAAGGCTAGACTATTCGAGCCTACCCTATATTCTAGTCTAAGCTTTCATAGAAATCAACAGGATAATGAGAATGAAAGATAAAAATTACCTAATGGCACATACAGCATCGATAACTGTTCGTATTGCATGATTTGACTGACGGTCGGCGACCACTGAGCGTGCAAATGCACAAAAGGTACACTACACACTGAGTTGCATGCTGCAGAGAGTTAGATCGAGTTGTCCGCCCGCTTGCATGTGAATTACGATTGGTTCACTCTTTCTTGTTTTTTATTAATGTCATCTTTAATGAGGGTAGTCCTGCTCAGTGCAGAAGCACTGCTTTCCAGAGGAGCCCGCAATATCCATTTAGTATCCATTTAGTATCCATTTAGAGTCTATTTAGTATCCATTTAGTATCCATTTAGTATCTATTTAGTATTTATTTAGTATCCATTTAGTACCCATTTAGTATCCATTTAGTATCCATTTAGTATCCATTTAGTCATTTTCCATTTAGTCATTTATATGTTTAACAAGTCTTTGGTAAGCTTATTTCTGACAGAGTATCTTGACAGAGTATCTGACAGAGTATCTTACTCACAAATAACCATTTTTCTTCTCGATCGAGTGAGTTAACTTGGGTTTATTCGCCGAAGAATTCCTTCACAGTGATTTACAATAATTGAAACTGCATTCAACTTCTATAAATGTGATTGGGATGATCAGCATATTGCCTGAATTTTCACGAACATATTCTGTTTAGAGACACTATAGGGTCTCTAATTCCGTTGAGGCTGCAACCCCTCGACCAGGGGCGGCGATTTGTTTCAAATATTGGGGGGACATTTGCTTGGATGCAGGCGAATTACTATCAAAGCGGAGCGCCACCATTGGTTGGCGCGCAGCGTACAAGA
>KN885817.1:89607-107832 GCA_000934455.1 Apostichopus parvimensis | reverse complement strand
TTAGCTGGTGGAGAAGGGGACTGACCCCTTGATTTTTACCTAGGGGTGCTAAAGCTCCCCTCCCAGATATATACGTGGTGAGCCTAAAGGTAGATCTGCTGTTAGTTGCACAGGCGTTTTGATGAAAAGATTTAAGCTTCTTCGTATCGGGTTTCGGTTGAATTTCTCTGTTACTTAAAGTATTACCACTGTAAAAACGGTCATTGAGAGAATATAAAGATAAATGTTAGACGCTTAAACTCACCAAGGCTTATACATGGCAACATGTTCAATTTATTGAAGTAGACTTTTCCGTTTAATAATCAGTTTGAATAAGGCTAATATTACAAGTTACCAAACTTGATAACATTGAATTCTAGCAACTCCCAAACAATCCCATGCACTATGTGGGTCGGCTACATGCAAACAGCAAATCGAACATTTTCTGAAATATGTATAATGAAACCAACATAAACTATTCAATCGTCCTTACTGAAGTACTTCAATGATATGTTAACATGCTAACTTAAACTTGCATATCAAGTGTTCGTTTTAAATGACCGTAAATATTCATCCATTTTGTTGGAAGTGAAAGTCAAAAGCACAGTTACCAGTTTGCACAAAGCGAGGACTTCTATTTCTTCTGCAATCACAAGAAACTCCTGGGAACTTGAAGTCGATATGTTTACGTTCGATCAGGCCAATGATAAATGCACATCCAGACATACACGTCAGCAAACCAGATTCCTTACCGCTGTATCACACCTATCAAGTGATACTAATTCTGCAGAACGCACTCATTTCGAAGGATCCTTCAAACTTTCATAAATTTCATAACGGTATAGCGCCGTCATTTCTGTTTTGTCAAATGTAAAATTCTATTCTCTGTCTAGGAGAGTGTAGAGAGAATTCGACAAATGAAACTTCCCTGTTATCTATTTTACTTTCAGTTTGATATTGTTTGGTAACGCTTACACTTGTTATTAGATCACTTCAATAACAATATTCTGCATTTCCTTTTTCAAAAGTAGAAGATAAAAATGTAAACTAGCACATCCACATCGTTGATCAATATTGAAAGTAATCCATGTCACTTTTATTATGTTATTATATTTTTAATATTATTTTTTGCATTAAAAATAGAAATATATCGTACAAACATCTCAAACTTATTTTTCTTTCTACAACAAATTTAACCTTTGTGCATTTTTTGACCTATTTAGCCTGTTCACTCGAAATATCATGTTGCGAATTCCGACGTGTTTCTCCTAGACCCCACGACACACAAATATGGGAAACAACTGCGTTATCTCTTACAACACACAGTTTGGGGTTGTAAAGAGGCCAACACAAGAAGATCGCAAAACACGATCATATCGGCTCAGTGCACGTATAGGAACCACAGTTGAGTGCGGCACTCAACTGTGGAGTGCCAAATCGTTCCCTGGTAAAACATTGAATAATTACCAGCTGTCGGCGATTGTCTGGTACTCCTCACATCTCCCTGCATATTGTTACTGGTCGTCATCTGACTGCATCATGTAATATTTTTGCAATGCCGGATACCTGTCAATCTTACTAACAGACCATATTGTGTCATGACGCGAGGGGTTGGGCCCAGGACGTACCCCGCCGGGGCAATTATGTAACCCGGGTCCATTTTGGCACTCATCTAGACAACAATACGATTCTTTGTCCAATACTTTTCCGTGACCATCCACATTTTCCCGGTCCCAGGGCTATAGTCCCCAGCCCCTCCCCCTCCCTTCTCCCTCCACTCCTTTCGTAATGTCGAAGGGATTCTTTGTGTCTTCGCTTTCCACATTTGCTGTATAAACAGTGTATTTTTGTATATTATGATTGTCAATCAACTCCAGAATGAGTATAGCATGATTTACCTATTCAACACAAACTTTACCCTGGGATCCGTATAAAATCACCCGCACCTCAAAACTTCAAAAATCGAGTGACTTCAGACGTTCTAAATATTTTATAAAATTCTCATTGTTTTTATATTTAATGTCTACATGGAAGAACGTAGGTTTCGGCAACTTTGCGGTACCGTGGGAAGACAAAACATGACAAGCTCACGACAGGTGCAAGTACCGTTTTCAATTTCGACCCCTGGGTAACTTTATTGACCCATTGACCTCACACGCTGGGGACTAATTTTGTCGTCTGAGTAACACACTGTTTTGACGTCATCGGTGGTTTCATGACGTCACGTCGCCTGTTCTTATAGTCACGGGGTTCAAGTATGCCTTGCGATATCTAAAGCAAAATCTCTCTCTATAAATGTGGGAAATCGCAGGTATCGTGAAAACATATTGAAGGTTTTCTTGGTAAATAATACCGCAGGCTGTACTGCATGTCGGTATGTAATTATCTGGCGTCTTGGTGTTTCATTTATTCCGCTAAAGCTCAACTTCATTTTACCACAAGGTAGCATTACATTTCGAAATGATAAAGGAGAAGAATAAAATAGAACATGTCAGGTTTGTTTAAATTTTCTAAATCATTCAAGAAACATATTGTTGTAATTACAGAGAATCATGAATACTTAATGTTAAATCGACACGTTACAGAAATCTTGCTCGCGCAACCAAGTGATCAACGAATGTTATAGCCCTGCATGTTATTTGCTGTTTGGTGGATTCTATAGTGGACCCATGCAGTAGCCTACACCCGGATGGTTGTAAAACTTCACCTGACATGTATTTGAATAACGGTGTCAATCTGAAGTATGTTGTGCATGTTGAGCTGAACGAGGTTCATCAAACTAGCATAATGACGTTTGAGTGGGGGCCACTGGTCAGAGAAAAACAAGTTGAGTTGACCGACACTTCCCGATTTAACTTGTAAAATGTATATAAATTTGTCTAAGGAAGAAAAAGAGAGAAAAAAATAAACCAGCAGAAATGCAAATTTGCCTACTGCTTACAAATGCTATATTTCATGTTTATAGTAACTTGTACAGTATCCGAAATAGGAAAATCAATCTTCTTTTGCTATGAACATGTTTTTCGTACTTGCAGGTATTTGCCTAAATAAGTGACATTACTCTAGATGTTTCACATGACACTGACAAACATGGATGTACGTAAACTTTATTGACAGTAGGAACAGGCCCACAGCCAGGAATTCTGAGTACGGGGGACCAACAATTTAGGGAGGGGGCACATTGGTGTTCTGTAACTTCCTTCTAGAACAGAGACGTTCAGATGTTGTTCGCCTCCATGAACAGCGAGATAACTTTCAAATTGAAAGATATTAAAAAGCGCCATCACTTTTGAAACTTTGCACCGTACGTAACTGTAGGCGTGACTTTTATGACACCTGTTTCAAAACTTTGAATGGCATTACGTCACTAGGGACCTATTGAACTGTTGAAATACCTTATCGACCTGTATACAATGTCAGCCACAACGTGGTTAACGACTCAGGTACAGTAGTACTTGGCTTGTACAAGTGGTATTATTGGTAGCAGTACAACGAAAACCATCGGACCGTGCAACCGGCAGCGATTTTTACGACATTATATGCTCGATTGTGAAATACGCAAGAAGTTAGTGCGTAATAATATATGATTTCGTAAATGTCTGATATAGAATATTCTTGTCGTAAGAGGGAAGAAATTCGCCCACGTATCCCGATTATTAAGACATTTGGACTTTGCGACTACCGTTAGAATGATTGTTGTTGGACTAAGATTAAGAAAGTTGTTGAAGAGCTAAAATTTTCTAACAGAACCATCGTTGGACTTGTACAGAAAATTTTCATACGGTAAGAAAGCTTATGTATAATGTTCATGACTCTGTTCTGCTTGTGAGTTCGTAAGCTAGGCCTAAGTTAAACCTTAAGTGGTAAATTAAATATTTTGTTATTGAGAACGACACGGTTAAATATTGGCTTGGTCTGATTGAACTTCGGGCAGTTTAACTGGATGATACTATTATTACTAGTAGGCTAGGCCTATCTTTTCTAGGTGAGTGAAAGTGATCGAGTTTAAGACATCCAGGTTGCAGTAATCTGAAATCTGACTTCAGTTGGCCCTTTAGCCCAGATGTCATAATTATGATATCCTATTGTTATTTCTGTCCAAGCCTAGGCTTTCATACCTAGGCCCTAATACCTAGGCCCACATGAAATGTACTTGAAATAACAGACATGGAGCCTAGGCCATGATCCAGATGAGCAGTACTGGTACAGATAGACCTAGTACTAGTAGGCATTTAGGCTAATGCTAGCTGAACATATGTATGAGTTTGACGTGGCCTACAGTCGGCCTAATGTACCATTTTGGCCAACAGAAAATAAACATGGTCATGATAAAAATCACCATGAAATTTTCAGACATTTCTGCGACTAGATTCAAGCTAGGCCTACTCTTTTTTTATTTCCAACACTCTTTACGTACTGGGTCGCAAGACATTCTGAAATATTTGTATAGTCACTGGTTGGCTAGACAAATTAAATCAATTTTCTTATTTTCAACCATAATATTAGTCTATAACATGCTGTAAGTGAAAGAATTACTTTAGAACCATGTGTTGACATCACAGTAGATGCTAACTTTTTTGAAATTCTTCATGGTCCGAATGAGTGTAGGCCTTCAGCTTAGTTGCAATTTTTATTCTGGTCCAGCTATAGACCAACTGAAATCCTGTGTTAGTAGTATTCCTATTAGTCATAACTTGTATTTATAAGCTGTTTTTACATTTTTTCCCTTTATGAATAAGTTAACTTGCGTTTGTTACTTGTACATCAATGGAGGTTATTTATGTGAAACTTATATGTAAACTTGTGGAGTAAGAAAAATGAATTTAAACTTGCAAATTTGCCTCCCTTTTTGCTGTTGAAGGCCGTATAATCTTTATTAGGCTAAAGGCATATCATTAGTGTATTTAGTACCCTAAATGACATGGATACGTTGTAGCAAGCTACCAAATAAAATCAAGTGAGGCAACGACCTGTGCTGTTCGTGAACCACATGGTGTTGTTGGTATTGCTGGACTATAAACTTGCCAAATTACCAGATTTGTGGTTTCTTTGTCAAGTAATAATCTTATATATGTTGTTGTACCACTTCAAACTGGTCCTACTGTATGGTACATGATGTTCTGTCAAAAAATTTAAGATTAATTTATAACAACAAAAAACATTTGGAACAAAATGCAATAATTTAGTGTTTGACCAGTGTATCCGGAATTAAGATCCAACATGGACAGACGGTACCTAATGTTACTTACAGAAACCTTACCAACCATCTGTAAGCTTTTAGGCCCACAATCGCAGATCTCCTTGAGAATTGATCCACAACTCACCATATCCCCACCCATCATAAACGATGCTTAAAATGCCTGGACGATGGACTTAAGTGATGTTACAGATAACTTAAACGTCCTCCGTATGCAAGCTTCGAAAACCTGGTACAAGCTCTCCTGCCTCTGGAAAAATCCTGTTACCCTCCGCAAATTTGCAACCCACTTCTGAGCACCATACAGTAGTATTTGGATCCTCAATCAACAATACTGTATATTAGCTCTAGTTTTCTAAGTTTGAACAGATAAAACAATGGGAAGATTTATCATATAAAAGGAAAGCAAAAGCTTCTATACATTTGTAGGCTCTGTAAAATGACAGTGATGTCATTTCTAAACAGTACCGTGCTGGGGCTGATGCCTTTTCTATATAGCAATGTACTGTACATTCAGAAATTAAACAAATACCAGACACTTTGCTTTAAAATCAGATGCTCAAAGCAATTCAAAAATGAAACTGACTTTGTAGAAAGCTTTACACAAATCCCAACAACCTTGGAAACGTTCTTTCATTTCATATATGCATGCAGCATGACTGTGCAACATTGAAAGTAATTGTATTTCACACAGACAATATTTACCTTAACAAACTTGAATGATAAAGTTAAATCTGTTTCTATTGTTGAACTTATCCAGTGTACACCTACTATAGATAAGGTGCACATACTACAGGCCCACTTAAACAAATTTACTTTAATTAAACTTAATTGTCTGTGCAATGTGTGTGATAAACGACTGGCTATTCCTGTTTCCTTGCATCACTTAAACAGTACTGGACTTGTCAAAGTTCGACATGAGCAACAGTAAGTGTTGGTGGCAAATAAGCCATGTCGACAAGTAAGTATAAACTGTGTAGCACACTAATTATTTGACTTTGTGTAACTTATCAAACTGTAGTACATATAGGCTAAAGCAGTTCACATGAATCCATATCATGTTTTGACACTTTGCAAGTAAAAACCGCATGACCCTTGGAATGTGTTAAGTTTCTTAGTTTGCCTTTCACCAAATTGCACAACTTTCTTGGATCGTGGGAGTTCATGCCGTTTCTTCGCCCCGGTCTGTTTACCCAGACTTCGGTTCACCAATTTTGCAAATTGTTTGTCCAGATTCGTATTAAATTCAATTTTTCAGCCTGTTCATTGAACTGTGTGAAAGTTGAGACTGTTGAAGAAGTGTGGTAAATTATGACAAACATACCAGTGCAGGATCAAGTACATTATCTACTACATGTAGATCTACTAGGGCAATTCAGTGTAAGTTTACTCTTCAGAAAGATACTTCTGGCATTTACTATAAAATACCAACAATATTGTACAGTACATGTCATGCAGTACACTGTTGTCTTTACTGTCCACTTTCATGACAAAGTAACAAACAGCACTACACGGTAAAGTAGAATACATACAATAAACCACAATGTGACAATTGAGTAGAATAAAACATGAATTACATGACGAGTAGAATGAAACGTGAATTGTAATTTGCAGTTAAAGATATTTACAATGAAAGATTTTACATTAATTGTCACTATAGTTACTGTGTAGGTATCCAGCACATGACAGTTTATTGTCAAAACTGTGAAATTTGCTGCATTGCTCTCTTACTTGTCTCCACTGTACTATTGCACTTTCCAATGTCATCATACTGTACACTGACAGTTTGACAAAACTGCTAGATATGTATATATTATGGTACTGTACAAATTAACAGTATACTGAGCTGTCAAATCACAGGGTAACTTTGCAAGGATTATAAGGACAGACCCTCACCAATGCAAAGGCTGAGAGCCGTGCAGTAACTATAGCAACTTCAGAGAAGAGCCAGCTGTGAGAGTTCAGCACAGTGGTTCCTGAGAACAACCTTTCATTCTCACTCAGCAGAAAGGTTGAGAGTTTCATTTCTACCGTAATTGCTAATTTTTGTGGCTGTCATAATATAGTTTGTTTGTGCTATTGTGTAACTTGCTTCCAGTGTAAAACAATGAAATTGTGTTTTAAATCAACGATTTTCATACCAAATATGAAGGAATATACAGTAGTATTAAATTTACCTATTGAGATTTTTTGATAACCAACTAAAAGTAATATCACAACTGAACTAAATTATTTTCAACTATATTGCTAAACTCTTTGTAAATGCAACGAAATACGTCCCTGCGTTTGAAACCCAGTCATATACTGATTCTGAAGAAATATTCAAGGTTCTTACTTCTTAAATTAGGTTGCTTCCGGATCTGCCATTCTTTCTTTGGTCTCTTTCAAATTTCTGATCACAAAATTGGCCAAAAACAGGAAGAAAAAAAAAGGAAGGCAGCGGTTTAGATTTCAGTGATTTGTGGTTTGCTCTGCAGTCCCAACTTTAAGAACATGTCTCCAGGATCGCTCCCCAAGATTGACAGAATCGTAGTAGAATACGGTTTGTCCTGCTGAGTAATATTTTGACATTTTGACAGTTGAAAAGTGTTCACATTCCTCAGGGCTGTTTCCCTGTCTGGTTTGATTAAAAATTCCAGCACATGCCAACCACATAGATCTACTGTATGTATAATTTCCATCTTAGAATATACATCTGTCCCAAACACATACAGTAGACACAACTTGGCCTAACCTCTTTGATGATGGATAGACAGGTCTGTTTATACTGTATGGAGGAGAGTACAAGATGATCCTATAGTAGAAGTAACAGCCTATAGATTATCCAGTTATAGTTCTGTTGCTATGGTACCCCATGTTGATTTTGTTGCTGTGGAAAGAACATTGTACAGGTTATCAAATGGCTGTACACCTCCCCAGCCCCCCGCCCACCCCATTCTTGCTATTAAAACCGAATTTAGACTTGCCTCAAAAGTGGGTGTATGCTGTTCAGTATGTTAATTCAACTTTCTAAGTTATATTTTGAAAGATTTCAATTTTGCAGGTTCAGCCAAAGTTCAAGTCAGGCGTCACGTAACTGTGTCTTTACCCATACGTGGCATGTACAGTTTTGCAAGAACTTTGGTGTTGAACCTGTTGTATGCCAGCTAAAAATTCCTGTCCATTTTATGTGGCCCTTTTGACTCTTTATCGCTTTGCTCATATTGCGACTGTACTGTAGAGTCACTTTTGCTGGTTTCGTCAAGCTTTTATAATACCCCATTTAATTTTATGTCATCCAGAAATAGTCAATTAAAAAATGTACATAAAATCAAATTATGTAGGTTTTATGTTTTCATTTTACTGGTTAAGTAGGGGTGTTAGGTGTGATCATATATGTCCATTTGTATTTGAAGCAATCTGAACACTGTAAAATATACAGAATACAGCTCTCCTTAAATCTTAGTCCTATTTGTAAATTTCAATGTGGCAATGCAGCATTCCAACAGTTTGTTGAGAAACAAGGCTAAATTGATGTTAGTGAAGTTACTGTGTGAGTACATACTATAGAATTGAATGTACAGTATGTATTGCATGAAGTCACATGTCCCTTCTGTTCACGATCCTTTCCCCTGAGTCCCCTCACCCTGCTCTCCCACCCTACTCCCCACCCTGCTAGGGATTTTATGAAAGCAGCTCAGTCTTTAAGGGATAAAAGTTATCGACGAGAAATAAGAAAGAGAAGAAGATGGAGATAAAATAACATTATTGTACAGATATTATGCTGTTAGTCACTAAAAATACAAATCAGTTACTGTAGTGCATCCGTATGTATGTCACTGTGATACTCCTGTCTACACTGATACAATACACATTGATGTACAATACCTGTTAAGTTGACATGTAACAGAGTTGTTTCATATGGTCTATTTAGAGGTTAATTGCCAATTACAACCAATATACCTGTATCCTATACTTTAGAATACTAATTGATTAGGGCTGGATGAACTTTTTTTTGTAAACAGAACGTTTTCATCAAACGTCCTGGTTAAAAAAGAACGATTCACTACTGTTTATAACTGGTGAAATTGGACAGAAGCAATTGAATTGATCTGCTGCCCCTTTCTGCTGCGTGCACCTCAAAGATTGTACATAATTTGGTGTGATTGTTCTAGAGAGGAAGTCGGTAGAAGTTTTAGTCAAAGATAAGGAGCGGAATATATATGCACAGGATATAAGAAATAAGCTGGAATGTGAGTATTGACTACTTCATGATCAAAATGTAAAACCAATTTTTATAGATTTGTTTTTTTCAAACAATTAGTTCGTAATGAGCAGATTGTGTTGTGTATACCCTCTTTCTGGTTAAGCTTGTTAGATTTCTTTATGTTTGTAATGAACAGTATCATAGACGTTTAACAACTTTTCTCTTACAGCGTATAGTGTATATCACTAAGATCCTATTTTCTCTTCTTAGTTTTAAAATTTATTTCTAGAGTACCAGGTTATAAGTAACCAATAGTGCTAACTGATACATTCAGGTAATCAGCTTGTTAATGGTTATTTCTATTGAATAGCAAAGTTCTGTCTCTTGGCTCCAGATCACATTCCACCCCTCCTATGTGTGATGTCACGGTGTAACGTACTGTACAATGTAAATAAATTCAATCTGCTGCAGTATGTATGCTACATTTAAGTATTACTGTACTGTTTAACCATTCCCCAATTTGGTTAAAACAGCACAATGTAGTCAACATCACAGATCTGCCTAAAATAAAATATCTGTCCACTCTCACCCAGAGTTGCAGGTTGCACAGGTGGTGATGAATTCACCTTTTGGAATCTAAATAACAAAAAAAAGGAAGTTTGAGTATTTATGAAAGTTAAAAAGAGGTAAGAAGGAGAGAGAAACACAAACACACACATATTATATCATTTTTTTCTTCCACACCCACCTACTTGCATTCTTGCTAGAGCCTCCCTGGTGTGTAAGTTCAAAAATGTGACCTTAAGTAGACTAACCCATAAGGTGGAATTAGCGCTAAATCACATCCTAAGAACCAAGTAATGAGATGGTATGTGTTCAGTTTTCCCACAGCAATGGTTTATTGGCAGATCTGGAAAAAAAAAAAATTGCTTCTACTCTGATGGGTACTAAACCATTCAATAAGCTGTATTAATATTTAATGTACAGTAAGTTTATGGAGATGGATGGTATTAATACCCTTGAGATGTAACTGTAGCTGCCCCCAAACCAAGAATACTGTAGAAAATGAACATTTTAATTTGCGGCTGACTTTTTCACACACTCCATTATTTCTTTTTATGTACTTCCTTGATATTTGATTGAATAAGTACTGTATAGTCAGTTTTAACATTGGTGAACGCAGTTGAAAGACTTGTTAAAGTACCACTAAACGTCAGCTTTAAAATGTATCACAATTCAATGAAGGATGTAGACCTTTTCTTTTGTTTTATAAGAATGGATTGTTGTCCCCTTTTGATGACACTTACGGTAAGTTGGTGATGATACAATGCACAGCTTTTACTACAGCAGCACTCCACACATAGGCTATGTACATACTGTAGGCTATGTACAATACTACGGACCATGTGACATTCATATTCAATAGGATTAAAGTGATCAAAAGTGACATGCAAATTACAGACTTATATTCTTAGTACAGTACAACAGCATGAGCTTGAGTACAAATGTAATTCCCTTTGATACAAGTGTTTGTACAAGGCTCTAAGCATGTAACACTATATAGCTACCATATATCGAACTAGAATTTCAAAATTCCCCACGTATGATGAAGTGCAAGTACTGTACGATTCAAATGAGGGCGAGTATGAGAACAAGAAACTACTGGAAGATTGATGAATCATATCTAAACCTTGGTATTATTTTCAAGATTGAACATGGGGACCCTGTACCAATAGTCCTTGAAAACCTTCAAAGAGGCTAAGATCCCTCCTATGATAATTGTTTGTGTTACTACTTGGAGCATGTTGCCTCAATCCACAAAACCAGTACCTCCTGGGTTAATATTTGATTATACAGTAGAAGCCAATTACTCGTCAGACCTTTCTATGTCTGGATCAGTGTGTGCTCGACAACACACTGTGTTATAGTCTGTCGTAAAAATTCCTCTGGTGTTTAGGAAGATCAAGGCGAGTTATTCGTTTCATTAATTGATTGTGCGTAAATTTTGGATATTGAATCATTTCTGGCAATTTGATAATGGCATCCATGGTTGTATATTTGAATCTCAATACTGTACCTGTACTTGTGTAAGTTGTGTGTTTATGTGTGTCTTTGGTGGGGTGGGGGTGGGTGGGGGGAGGTGAACAGAATCATATGATTCCATTACTGGTTAGGTGATGGGTTTCTGTAGGATGTAGCTGAACAACTTGAACTAATGCATTAGAGTGGGCATCACCTTAATAAATTATATAGAGCTCTTGAAGAGGAACTATACAAGTGGAAATGTGTAAAAACAAAAACTAACACCTCAAGTGGCAAAATGGGATTCAGAAAAAAACATGCTAGTCCTCCTTAAATTGTGATATCATGAATCGTCCATTTCTTGTTTCGTTACCACCCAAGAATCTTAAAAGGGCAAGTAAAATATTTGGAATATTTGCGATATTTCATTTTGTCTGAATGTACACACGTATGTATATACTGTATCAGACCTAAAATCTGACAAAAGTTGGTACAAGAACATCCCAGTTGCATAACCTGCAGTTAGTTAATAGCTGCAACATGATTTTGGATGTTCTACTGTAGTTCTGTAATTTGCTGGTTATAACTTCCAGGTATAAATAAGACTATTCTGACTTTAATATGGAAAACGAGAATATATGTACAGTATCAGCCCGTGGCTGGTATGAAGCTTTTCATTTGATTATACTTGATGTTTAAAAAAAAAATTATTGTTAAGTTATGGAACTTTCTTGTCTAGTTTTAGATGGTTCAATTAAAATTATCCAGTAACTCAATTTTAATTTGCATCATGAAAAGCATTGGAACCATTTTGTTTTAAAAACATTTGTTGGCTTTTGGGTTTACTGTCAAGTTAGAACTGGCCAGAGAAACTAACATTTCTGAAATTCATTTTGAATTTTAAAATGTTAAAAGCATTTACTCTTCTAGGTATACATACAGGCATAGCTCTTGAATCCAGGGGCTATATCTATATGGGACTGGTAGGGATTAATTTACTATGGTATGCAGATCGGAAGTCTGCCTTATCTAAAATTATTTGTTCAGTGAGATAACCGGACATATCACCTCCAGTTGTATTTACTAAAAGTCCTTAAATATCTTGACTGCAAGCTTTACTATGGAGTGTTTTCAGGATGCCTGGCTATTTACCTAAAATGTCCATCACTCAAATAACTGTTATATATCTGAACTGTTTCCTGTGTGTGAGTTGTTAGCACTGTTGACGATAAACAGGAACACCAACACTTGTATTCCCACAGCCCCAGTTCCCTCTTGTCTCTGAAGGGTTTTGTGTACCTGGGCTGGACATATTAATCACTCCATATAAACTTCTGGTATGGGGAAGAACTTTCTACAAACTATGATAGTTTACAAGAATAAAGCCTACAAGGCTCTGGAAACTGCATTAGGTGTCATAGATGCTAAACTTGACAATGTTACTAATCTGTTCCTTGGACCAGGAAGACAAACACCCCCCCCCCAAAAAAAAGAAACAATTGAATTACTAATTAACCTTCTCATTATCATTCATGTGGTATATTTACTGTAGGAATAGAAGGGGATATCAAAGTTTTGATCAATTTAGCAATCTTATTTTGAGTAATGCTTGCTAACTGCATCATCATGTATACTATAGGCTTTAAAAGAAGGCTGACAATGTCAGCTGATAAGTGAGAACTAGATAGTTTGCTAATAGTAACTAGTAAGAAAGATGATAGTAATATTCTGAAAGTACAGATAATTGCATATATTTTGACAAACAAGAAAAAATAAAAATATCAAAGTTGAATTTCAATTTATAATTTGCACTTTCACTTGTGTTGTTGATTTGAAGGGTTTTATGTACCTGGACCTACTAATCACCTGCATACACTTATTATTCAAAGAACTGTCCATACAATTGGATGGTTTACAAGAAGTGCAGGTTACAGGAGTCTGGAAACAGTGTAAGGTGTCATGATCTAAATGCTATAAAACTTGATGATATTGCTGATTTGTTCCTTGGACTTTGAAGATGTCCCCCAATGAAAACAATGAAATTGCAAATTAACCTTCTCGTTAGTATTCTTGGATTAAAAGAGGATATCAAAACAGTATGATCAATTTAGCAATCTCTTTTAAAGTGAGTAACATACCATCATTCATGGGCTTAAGAAAGCTGATAATCTCAGCTGAAAAACAAGCGCTAAATATTCTGCTAATGGTATTAAGAAAGATGACTGTAATAGTCTATATGTGTCTGAAAGTAAAGGTATACATGCATATTTTGAAAAACAGGAAAATAAAAGATATGAAAATATGGCATTCAATTTCTAATTGCACTTTCACTTTTGTTGTTGACTTGAAATCTAACAAACTAATTAAATTAATGAGATTGATCTAAACTGGTAAAACAATAGAAAGAAAGTGAAAGAACAATTGATAGAAACAAGAAATGAAGTTGTATTAGTGGGCTCAATGAACTTTGAAGATCTGGTGATTTGTCAGTTTGCCCAATTTTTTACTGATTGTTGTTTGGATGTGAACATGCTTGGTCAGTATCCTGATGTACAGTAGCTCTAGATGGCCATGCATAGAGCTATCCACTCAAATTTGTTTGTAACTATCTCTCTTGTTGTTGAATTTAATAAAACCTATCCATGAGTCATCATGGGTGTTCACAGGGTGTTGTTGATCATGTCATAAAGTTACATTTTTGCTAACTTATAGGAGACAGACAGTACCAACCCAACCCATCATTTAAGGTTTAATTATATGACAGATAAGGTCTGTGCACACGATGAACCCAATATAGATTAGAAAATTCTTGATCCAGTTGGTAGATGCGCTAACTACATCACTTTGGCATATAGCTGTGATGTCATACTTAACGCTAAGATCTGGAGCAATTTACACTCTCTGTTTTTCGTCTCATATAGTTTGAAGGTAAACAGTTCACAGTGATACTAGTTAATGCTATCAGGAGGTCATGTTAAGGTCATGTTTTGTTACATTTAAATTACAAAACCCATCTCCATAAAAAACAACCATTAATGAATTAAGTAAAACATAACAAATTGAAGCACATTTTCCTGGATGATGTCATATTTAGACTTGTTCAAGTCTTCAGTCTTGCGTATAAGGAACATTAAATCTGCCATTTCTCCCCAAAGAGAATACCAAATGTTTACTGTCAGAGGAAGTTGTTCGTGACAGTTTATATCTATCACATAAACAAATGTATCATATTTCGCATTATAATGCTGTTTGGCTTCACTTTTAGTCTTGGATCATGTTTACAGCTATAATGGTCAAACCCTGCACACTAGTGTTCAGCATTAAATTTGTTTGAAGCGCAGGGCGTTGACATAAGACCCTGTGCTCCATATCAGATCCTGCCGGTGATCACCGAACAGGAAGTTGAGTTTTTGTAAGAGAAGAAGAGAATATTTAGTCAAAGCCCACAAGCCATGTAACTTTCAGCGCTGAAACAAACAACAACGGAAGTTAAAGGTCATCGCTGATACGGGTCAACCCCAAGCTGTGTTTACCGTACAAATTTAACACCGAGCACGGTAAGTGATGGCGGTCTGATCCTCCTCCCTGGATCTTAGTCAATGGCAGGGTTCAATTCTTGGGTCTAGTTCCCGTTTAATTTACCAGTTTAAACCCAAGCGTGGATTTCCACACCGTGCTTGGATTCTGATATCAACAAAGTTTTCCAGTCACTACATTCTTGTGGTCATTTATCGTAGTCTTACAACTAAGAAAGGAACAGATTATGTTTTGGATAATTGACTGATTGGCATGAATGAGTTAACCAGCTGTTTGTTTAATCAAGCTGACTCAAATGGAAAGAACTCTTGTCAGATATGAGATTATCACTGCCCTTGGCTAAAGTTCCTTCTGCTAAAACTTGCAAGGACCTGCGTACTATCAATATGAGTGACCCCAGAAAAAGCTACCCCAGCTATTATGTTTGAAATAACACAGTTGAACACATCTATCCTCTGTTTGTTTTTACCACCTTTAAAAGCCTAAAGATAGCTTAAAGAAGTGTACTTGTTTTCAATGTAACCACTCGCTGTTTGTATTGTTTGCCTACAGTATCCGTAATACCAGGCTTTATTCTGCTTGAATGCAACTCTAATGTGTGTGAATAATAACAAGATAAATGATAAAGTAAATGGGATTATTTTCAGATTAAACTGGCTTGAAGATTATAGTTCTTTGTCATTTGTCTGTTTGCTGATTATCATGTCAGCAGTTTAGAAAAACAACTGTCAAAGGGTTTACAGTGCAATATGTGTATAAGTTGTGAACTTTTCATCCAAATGTACCAACTTTGAAATTCTTGTACAAAAGGAAGCAAACAATCAAATTGAACATGCACGCATATAAACATAAAAATCTACCATATATAGTTAAATCGCCATGAGCAGTTACTTGTTTCCTGGAGTAGCACTATATAAATCTACATTATTTTTATGATGTCATTTTTGGGATACTCTATTTGACTAATTTTATATGAATCTTCACAAGATTTCAGCACGACACTGTAGATTAAAAAAGAAACAGAAATTGCTGTGGACCCAGAAGTGAGTAGGGGGGGGGGGAGGGGGTGCAGTGGTATAATTTTTACCAAATTTTTAAACTAGGTAAATTGAAGCACATGCATCTAAATATGAGACAGGAAAATGACATGGTTCATGAAATGCTGAAAGTGGTCCATGTTGAGATGAAATTGTCTATAGACTTTGATGTAGGGTGTTTTCATATCTAGAGTAGCATTTGAGAGAGATATGTGTCAATTCAATTGTCTCCTGGATATTTCTGTACCTTTGTCAACCATATCCAAGAATTTGTCTGTAGCATCACTCTAGCTTTGTGTTTTTAAGTTAATACATATCTTTATCTCTTCAGACTAGTAGGGACATAAGTCTCAGTTTTTATTTTTAGATGCTGGACTATTAACACCCATTTGCATTGACCCACATAACTGATGTGACATTGAACCAATTAATAAGATTGTCTCCCAATTGGATAGTTAGAGATTTTAATGAGCCGAGAAAGGATTTATGGAGGGATACTGTCTGCTGGCAGTCTGACAAATCTTAGATAAAAAATGGTTTATCAAAAGTAGTTGAAGTTAGTGACCTTAAACCTCAAGAATTATATGCCAGGGAATAAAAAACTTCATATGTGACAGAAATATCCCTAAAAGAATGTCATGAAGAGAAAGGGATTGGGGTGGGGGGGGGGGGGGTACACTTGATGGAATCACTATTTTGTTCAGTTTGGGAGATATGATGGGTCTTAAATCATGGGTGGTAGTCTGGCAATGGCAAGGAGGAATCCATACTGGGTAGTTGTTTCATTAGTTTACCCTCCTTGCTTGGGAAGAAGGCATTCTTATTACTTTATTCAGAAGTGAATTTATGATAAAAAAGAGCATAGTTTACATTCAATGACAAACCCCAAATTTACCACATACTTGACCTTTGGATTTAATTGTTACTTGCTGTATGAAGGTTACATTATTGCAACATATATGTTGGGAGAGATGTGGTGCTTTGGCTTTTAAGTTTGCATAGAATCTGCTGTGAGGATGCAAAGTCCTGTCTCCAGTAAGGTCAAACAGCTTGACTCTTCGCCATTGCTGATAAAGATTTCCTACCCCCACCCATATTTTATTGAATTATTTACACATTTCATTGTCCACCCACACACTAATCTGGTAGAGTGGTGAGTGTAGTCCATAGTTTTACAGAACTTCTTTTTAACTGGGCGGCTAAATATTAAATTCAAATGGCTAAAAATGATGCTTCATGGGTTTAGTGAGGTTGTAGTTTTACATGGACAAATTGCAATACGTTGAAGCCCACACACTCCTTGGTTTATGTTGATGTACTGTAGAAGATCTTGATGTAAACCTCAACTATAAGGCCATCAATGTTAACATCTTTTCACCTTTAAAGATAGGTACAGTTAAAATTATTATCCTCTTCTTCTTAGGGTATTTGGATTCCTGCTTAGATTTGAGACTTCCACCCACTCTTAATAAGGAAGGAATTTGTTGATATTCGTACTACTACTACTGTATGTAGCACTGGGTTACTACATGCCCTTGCACTTCACACACACACACACAGCCTTAGGCAATTAAGCATCAGGCGGAGACAGACTTGGGAGGAAGCAGGTTCAAAGAAAGAATGGACCGTGGGAATATTATTGATCCTTAGCGGCAGGTACTTGAAAACAGGACTCTGGTCAATTCCTGGCATAAATCAACTGGACCTTGGTCTTATACTGATTTGTTGACCACTATTGTATTTGTAACCACAAAAGGAGACCCCATGTCAGACTGGACATGCACCGTAACTGTGAGTTAATAGTTGCTTAGTAAAAATAACCCACCGCTGTTTTATACACTGTACACTGTTTGTATACCATTGGGAGAGACTTGTATTATGGTGTTTCCACTCTGCAGTACAAGAATGCATTGTAGGCATATCTCATTATGAACAGTGCCTTATTACTGCAATGAACTTGGTGATCTCTTCTTGACCTCTGTACATATATACTTGGTATTGGTGATGTTTATTATCAAAACATAAATTTTGTGTTGGTAATAGTTTGATAGCAGTGCATGGGTAAATAAGGACGATGGCGGATTAGATCAGAATTAAAGGGCCATTATGAATTAATCCTATAGGCTTTGGTCTTGAGATATGGGAAGGATATAATTTAAAAGCAGCTTTTTTAACTTGATGGTTAAAGTTACCGTAAAGCAGCTCCTACTGTAAGAGTGGTGTTTTGGAGTGAAATAAAAAATAAATAAGTTGGGGGGGGGGGGGGG
>KN885817.1:22284-62856 GCA_000934455.1 Apostichopus parvimensis | reverse complement strand
AAAGAAGAGATGCAAAGCCTATTGATTTATTTTGTCGGCCCTATAAATAGGGAAATGAAGAAATTATGAGCTGGCCAAATACTTTCCCCACGACTAATAATGTACATGGAAATAGTGGTATCTGTTAGCATTATTAGTTACAGAAGCGGGAAAAAAAAGCTAAAACTAATTTAACTGGTATCCTTCTGTCAAGGCTGAGAGCGATTCAGAGATCTCTTATTTAAGCCATGTTGGTGATCGTATTTAAAATTAAAGATACTGTGAGTATTGAATTTGGGCTTTGAGGACAGAGAGAGGATTTGCATCCTTTAGATATCCAAGTCGCAAACATGGTTTACTTTTGACACCTACCTCTCTTTCAATAAAACTCACCATCAGTATCGGCCTTCTCAAATATGCTAGAAAATTGAATAATGGTCACTGATTCTGGTATTTCAAAGAGCTTTTTAGTGCTGTAACCTCAAAGCATTCTGCCCCAATGAGACATTTCAATGTCTAATATATAACAGCTCTCTGTATGTCTCTCTATATGAGACATTTAAATATATAATTTAACTACTCTCTCTATGTCTCTCTATATGAGACATTTCAATGTCTAATATATAACAGCTCTCTGTATGTCTCTCTGTATGAGACATTTCAATGTCTAATTCAACAACTCTCTTGTATCTGGGAATAATTCCGAGAGTGGGAACCTCCAGGGGAATGTACTTTTGAAAACTTTTAGGAAATACTTAGCAGGCTCAACTTTTGGGGCAATACTGATGGCTTTACATGAGACTATATAGTTACGACTAATAGTTAGAGGTAATACTGGCAGCAAACTAAGAAGCAACTTCTGCATCATGCATTGTGTGACAGTTTTGGAATATCTGCTATAATCGGTTAATACCTGGTATGCACAGTTTAATAAAAAAATCTTTCTGTTCACAAGTTTACATGTTGACAAAAGCTGAACGAGGCATTCATTCTTCACCATCATTCATAGCGATGTTTCTGATTGCGTTACTTTTTGGCCCTCTCATCGTTAGAAAAAAAAATGATGTATTGCGTAGTCCATCTGTATCACATGTGTTTTGCATAAGTTGGAAGACACATACATTGCAACCTGAAAACTGTTTGTGTTTTTAGAACTGGTGCAGTTACTTAACTTAATATATTTTCCCCTTGAGAGTAGTGTCTGAAGAATCTTTTGACTACCTCTTTGAAAGTTAATGGAAGGTCCATTTTACTCCTGATTATTTAACATGTTTGCCTGCAGGGTAATCTGCTGTTAAAATCGTGTATAAGATAATGAATTCCGACTTTACTCATATCCCTTGTGTGATGACTCTGGTCTGGTAATTTGTAATCGGCGCTCTGTGGAAGGCTGCAAGAGAACAGGGCGAATATAGCTTTGTTAAACTCTATCCATGTACGATCAAATGACTAAGCGGTTATTACATCTATGTTCATCGAATAATGCGTAAAACATCGTGTCTTAAGTAACAAATGACTCATTGCAGGTCATTCGAACTCTCTGCCATTTTAGAGCAACTCTGTGGGTTGCGTCCATAGTTTCTCTTGACTGCTCTCACAAAACTGCCTCTTACCATCCCTCCTACATCTTGTCACTCAGCTAAGGAATTTAACCAGGGAGTCATTATTGGCTCCATAATTTCCTTTATTAGTTGGAGAACATAATTTGTTACCTGATTAGACCATTTCAGATGTAACCATAGAAAGCAATCAAACTTTCCAATCTTTGATATTTCCTTCATTTTTTGAAAGTTTAACTTAGCAGTCAACCTGATGACCTGCAAACAGTTGTTATGTGGTACAGAACTTCCCACCAAAGCAAAGCAAAGCAATTAGTTGTAGCGTTTAAGCGAAGCAGAGCATCTTTGAGAGGACCGATCAAACTCTCTAGAATTTCAGTAACTATCAAAAACCATTTAAAACCATTTAAAAACCATTTAAAACATCAAAACCATTTAAAATTTCTGCCCTCCATTTCACACCATTATTAACAAATGTCTTAATAACCTCCTGTATTAAAAAAGAACAAAAATTGTTCTCTTGTTATAGATGGTTATTCAGTCACTGCTTGCCTTTGTTTAATACATACAGTAATGTATCAGATTGGACAAAATTGCTTTCTCGTGACCAGTACAACCAGTGTGCAGTAAAATGTCGAGAATGTTGCCATTTATGCAATTAGTAGTACACATATCTACTTACATTGGAATTCCACACATACTCTCAGATATTTTTCACAATTTCTTTTCATAATAAAAATAGATTTCAATCATACGACTCTCGTTGTTCTGACAATATGTTACAAAACGCCTACGTCCAGGAGGACTTATTTGTAGTATCATGCTCAGCTTAGATGTTCTGATGTTACCCTCTGGAATTCTTTAAGTGAAAACATTATGAATATCAAATCAATTTCAACTTATAAAAGACATCTTAAACATTATCTACTCAAGGAATAATTTTGGTCCAGTGCCCTTACTTCTCATTCTACCACCCAAAGTTTTTCTTTTTCCCACACTTGTTTTTTTCATTAAGAATTGTATATAACTACTGCAGATGGTGACTTGATGTTTTGGTGACTCCAAAATTGCCAAACTTAATACCTCTCTTAAGGTTTGCGTGTGCTACTTCTCACACACGATTGAATCCGTGTGTCAATCTAAGCCAGCGATATTCAACCGTCATAGATTTAACAACAATAAGAAACACCACAATAGCAGCAGGCCTTCAATTCACCAGAAAGGAACCGTTCGACCGTGTGACTACTTTACCAAATTTTTTAATTTAATATGATGTATTTCCATTCGTATCCAAGCAATGTCAAACACGTGTACCATCGCGATCAAAGAGCGGAATTCCTGTGCGATTATTCAACATTGAAAATTAATTTTATTGCTGCTGGTCTTTTGCGTCACAGTCCAATGACTCAGTACTTTTATTTTCTTACAGGGGGGGGGGGGTTGGAAGGGACTTTTTGGGTACTAATGGCGGTTTTCCTTCCAAACAAATTTCCTGCATTCCTCTCTTTTGTTAAACCCAGAGGCCTAGACTAGATCTTTGTCATCGTGAGAAAAATCATTGCAATTGTGGGGCGGATGTAAGCGTGTGATTGGAATGTATGTAAATTTGAATTGGGTTTTTGTGTGTGTTATTTCTCTCTTCCTATATTAAGTCGGTAGCAACTGGTACATGATGAAAGGGTAATGGGTCAAAGTGTATTTTGCACATTTGATCAAGCTGTGAGTGACATTTGCAAAGCTTTTTCAAACATTCTTTTTTTGGCATCTATAAAGTATTCAGAGGTGTGATATGTGGTTGATTAGCTCTCCTTTATGGATAGTTAAAGGGTAATTAAAACACTGCAGGTGTGAGATCAACTTTGTATGGTTGTAAATCACTCTGGTTGAAACAGGGAAGAGGGATGTGAATCTTTGTAAAAGTAGCTAACTGTGCACAAATGCTCCACTCCTTCCCCTATATGTGGAACTATGTATGTATGTATGTATGTATGTATGTATTTTAGATCCTCCTGCAAGCAGGAACTCGCGAAGAAGCCATCAATGGCTTATCAAAGCCGCAAGCTGACCAAAGTCAGTCTCTTAGAGTCATATTTTAACGTTCATGATTATGAATTGTCAATTGTCAACAACCACTGTAACTGGACGACATACATTAAACTTGGAGTGACTCGAACTCGGGACCTTATTATTGAAAGGCACCAGCGTTAACCACTGAGCTAACACTCCCTGACTAAGACAAAACTTTCTCTCATTTAACTAATTGATCAACTTGCAGCACAGTCCTTATGATAATGATTTAGTTTTAAGATTACAGGTTAATTGAGGAACATAGTTGGTAAATAGTGATATTTCATCAAAGTTACAAAGATAAAATACTGTACAGTTTTTAGGGAGTTTATAGTGAAAAAGCCAGATTTGCAAGAATTAGCTTTCGCTCAGTTCAAATCCATTGTTATTGATCTACAGTTAAAGAACAAAGAAACAGCAGCAATTAAAACTGATGTGTGCTCAATACACACAAGTCTCATCTTCAACACTCTTTGCTTTTGGAACTAATAAAATACATGGACTATTTATTTTCCCAACTTTTTATTCCACCTCAAAGACAGGTGGGCATCTTGGAATGTCTGTTATAAATGCCCTTTGATAGTAACCTTTTATTAGCTCGTAAAGATGCTTTATAGGAAGGACAATGCATGGATACTTTAGCCTATTGTCACCCTATGTTTACTTATTGCCACTTAAAGAGTGAGCTAACAGTGAACCTGCTCTCCTTTAAGCTGGTCATATATGACTTCCAAACCATCCAAATCCCTAGTTCAATGAAAAACCCACAACTTTTACAGTCACTGGTAATGAATTTAATCCTACCCATTATCAACAAAACCTATTCTCTCTACCAGGGATGTTCACATCTGTATTGATGGTCCCATTATCTGCATCCCTTTGTTCTCTCTCAGTGTTGGTAGTATTTTACACAACCAACTCATTGCGCCCTTCCTACTTTATCTCCCCCCCCCCCCCCCCCCCTTGGATATGCAAAAAGATTCCCTCCCCTTAGACCCCTCCCCCAGGCCGGCCATCAGTCTTCAGCCCCCCCCCCCCCACCACTCTTGGATCCTTTGTATTGTCTAGTTTTTAAACCTCTTTCTTTCCTCTGGGTATGGTAACTCAAAACAAGTGTAGTAGCACCAGGGACTACCAGATCAATAAAATTGTCTGCTAGCATGGTGTGTTTGTAGTACTATTCATGATTGTATTTACTATTACTAAATAGGAGTTAATTTGTCTGCATAGTATATATTCTACACTTGCAAAACAAGTTCTCCCCATAAAGTCTGTGTTCAATGACAGATCTCATGGTAATTAAAGCAGCCAAACGAATTAATTACATAATCCTCAAAATACATATTTGAGGATTATGTAATTTCCTATGTACGGTCGTCAGGTTTTCTATTAATCATTTGAACATGCACACTAGTAGGGCTTGAAATCGCCATGCTGTTGGCTGTACCTGGAATGATGATAGTTGACTTATCCTGTGAAACCAAACCTAGTATGTCACTCTGTATATTGTTCGTTTCAGTAATCATGTTGTAAAAAAATTTACCTTTCCATTTCTGAGCTGTCTGATATCAATTAAAGTTATTTAATTCTGGGAAGAGAGAATAGCAATAAATGAAATTGTTATAATTTACTGAGGAAAATAAGAGGATTTTTTTTATTTAAAAAACAGAATTCAAGTAACAAAAGTCCAATCACCTGATGTAGGTTGAATATTTGAATAAATATTAAAGTTAGCTCAAGGCAACATGTAAATTTCATTTATGTGATTTAGTGTCAAAGCTGTGGATACCAATGTTTCTGTTATAAATGACTTTAATGGTAGACTCGAGTGATAGGCATGCTTTTGACTTTTGCTGGTGTGAATTCAAAACTGAATCGGAAAAACCGTTAATGACTTCTCAGCTTCAGTAGCCCCTCGTCTCACGGACATACCTATATATTATAGTAGCAAAACTTTGTATCCTTCAGATTCAGATACTGTAGTGGCTTTAGAAGTACCATCCGAGGATAATTATTCAAAACTGAGGAAATCTCAAGTTTGCATAGCTTGAGTTAGGAATGCCTGCCAAGTGTGAGGCTTGTCAAACTTGTCACTTTAAGATAGCAGAAGGTGGTTTTAGTTTACATGTTTCGATGCCCGTTAGTTTTAATGTCTCTCAATAATTTATAGCCATGGTTAATATTGCTTTAGTAAAACAGCACACTGTGTAATGAAGTAGTTAAGATGAGGAATATGTCACCCTTTTGTCATTATAGTATTCAACTTCATTGGTTTGAATACTTTTATCAGACGAATGATTTTTTCAGTTTATCATAATTGTTGATGAGAGGTTCCTACATTTGTCTGCACATCTTAGAAGCTCTTATAAATTTTTCATTACTTTTAACATAAACGTGATATATCATCTAGTGAGGAGATTTTAAAGAAACAAGCCAGCGATGTTATTTTAGTGGAAATGATTTACGGAATTTAAAAGATGTGAACAAATTCACAGTAGACGATATGCCTGTGTTGGAATGGTCAAAGGAATTAATTAAGAAGATTGTTTCAGTTGGTTTGGGCTTGAACTCTCTGAATAATAATCCTATTTATATAAATAAATAGTTTGATTCCCCATTATTTCCAGCAAATTTTGTTCTGTCCACAGTGATGTCATCGTTTCTTTAGAGCTTGTATTTCTTTGGGATGCAATTACCAATTTATGCTTGATATTTACATTTAGTTTTGTTTCTTGAATAATGTTAAGAAATATATAAATGCTCCTTGCCGATGTTACAATCTCTTAATGTCAAGATATTACATTAAATTTAGTTTAAGAAACTGAAGATGGAATCCTTCATATAGTGGAGGATTTGTAGTAAAGGCCTAAAAATTGATTAGTTTTATCCGTTGTTGTCTAATTCTGTGAACACTCATAGTTGTGGCATTAAGGGTCCAATAGAAACATTTTGGAATGAAAATGCAAAAGTTATGCAAAATTCATTCAATATACTTGTAAAAATTTGGGAATTCAGAACAAATAGCTCATGAACATGTAATTTTATCAAAAATTTGTTCAACAATTTCATCTGTTGATTCTAACAATTTGGATGATATTGTATTCATTATTTCCCAGTTTTGTCAGGATATCAACTTTGTCATCCTGCAAGCCTTAAGTAGCATTCAACTGCCATAATTGCCATAATCATCCCCCATTTCATTGGCATTTAATCTTTTGTGAAATTCACCCCCAAACGTGACACCCTCAGAAACTTTTTACATGCCGTCACCGACAGTAGCTACAGTATGTACATGAGTCGCAACTTAGGTGTTCTTTCTATCGGTGAAAATGAAGTTTATACGGTAAAGAAGATTATTAACTAGTGAGAGAGGAGCCCTGCCTGCATCGGTGCAAAGGAAATGGGTTAGAAATAACACCTGTCGAAACTTCAGACTGAATGTAGAATTTAAACATCTCTGTCGTGTAAGTTTCATTATTTTACATTCAAAGGATGATGGGTGGTGGAGGAGGAAATTTAGCAGAAGATTACATCTGGAGGGGGGATACTGCCGCTTTGATCGATAACATTGATTCTCTACCGATCCCAATGATTCAAATGAAACCCGAGAGATATAGCGTTTACATAGCGAGGAAAGAAAATTGTGGAACGGCTAGTTTTGGTGTCCGCTTAATTAAAGACCCTGCAACTCTTCGTCATTGAAATTTCCGGAACTCTATCTATAAGAGAAGGCGCTCATTCTTTCTCACGGGGGAAATGAAATGTGTCCAGGTTTGATGAATTTGCAGTGTTATCCGCAGGTAAACTATTCGCTGTACAAGAAAATATATTAGCAAATGTGAGCTAGTTCAATTTCAATAGAGATTCACTAACTGGGTGATTGCTTTGTTTTTTTGCAAATATTATGTTGATAATCGCTAACTTTGGTTTAATGCCGTTTTGAAGACCACAGTCTAAAAAATTAAATGGTTTATTTGCAACGAAGTGGTTTTTAGTCAGTATACCGAAGCCTTAAGTAAATAATACTGTACCTGTGCTTAATGTATAGATTCGTGAAGTTACTAAAAATTACTCAGAAATTTCTGTTTGAAAGAAAAAAGGGAAAAGAAAAAAAAAATTCCCCCAACTGCACTAACAACCATGAATTAATGATAACAATAACAGAACTTGAATGGACATTCAAGTTTAAACTCAAAAGACGTCATACGTGGGAGGTGAACAATAAAGCATTTTCCCGCCTTTTCTGTTCAATATAGATACAGCAGATAGATCAGACATTTTGATTCTGGGGGAGGGGAAGGGGGGTGGGAAGTGTCAATAAAAGATCATTCAGTTCCATTCAAATCTTTATAAGTATTTTAAACTGGTTTTGAAATTAATATGTCAATATAGTCACTTCAATATTAAATGCTTTGTGTTTCTCATTAGGAATGACATGCTAAGCATTGTGGGATGATAAGTATGCTTGTATTATTGTGTCAATTCTGACTGAGTTAAGTCAATCACATTTTGCAATGATTCATGCAGACCCTATAGATAGAACTTTAGAGCTTTAAAAAAAAAAAAAACCTGAGCTAAACTCCATGTCATTTTGTAAACTGTTTGAACTCGTATGTCACAAACCGGCTCAGCAAAGAGAGTCCTCATCATATCTGATATTGCTTAAATCAAAATTTATTTCCAGGGTGAGGACTGGGTTAGAAAATGATCTATTTTATATCTTTATAGGGAAATAGAATTACATTGTAATCATAAGTAATAGTAAGTAAAGAAACTCCATTGTAGTCCGATGGCTACCGAGGTCTGTTGTGCAATACTGTAAGTTACACAGCCCTCCCCACTAGTTGCCTCCCTTTCACACAGGCTTGGACCACACTGCACTCACCTGACAGAGTTTACATGGGAATGATGAACCGAAGCAAGGTGTAGTGTGTGATGTCAATTGGGGTCGTTGATCTGCTTCCCCAACTGCATGCCCGCTGCCTGTGCAGTATTCAGTCAGTTTAAAAACTGTGTGTGGAGTTCATATTCAATGTCATTTATGCTTCTAGACTAAACAAGGAAAGCACTCAGTAGTGAAAATAAATGACATGCTCTTCTGCTTATGTTTATAAAGAAGTAAAAGAAGGAAGGAAAGAAGGAAGGCAAGGGTTCTATACTTCCTGTATTTCCTTCTTCCATGAACAAGTTAAGTGTTCTGTGGGTGCCTCTTGGAAAACATTTATGACATCAAATGTCATTTTATGACCTTCTTACAAGTATATACCTTCATTGTTACACTGATAGTAGTATCTCTACCTGTAGTAGTGTATTATTAATATATATATATATATATATATATATATATATATATATACATGACATAGCAGAAACATTGTCCTAGCTACCTGCATCAATGTGGCACATAGAAAATCTGTTGCACCATCATTGTTTTTTAATGTTGGAATCAGTCACTTATTATTTTACTTTCTCTCTTCCAGTGGCTCATCTTTTGTATTATAAAACTATTCTAACATTCTTTAATTTCCTTCTTCGGAAAAATTCAGAATCAGAGCTGTCTGCATTTGCCAAATTATCTAAACTGAGATCAAAATGTCATTTTCACTTTTGCATCAATTTACACACATGGCTTGCTAATCAGTTTGTTAACAAGATAAAAAAAAAGTATGTTTGATTGATATTTCTCTCTTTTCAAATAATCAATCCTCACAGTAAACACTCAGTATGGGAGAGTTCATACTGGATTGGTAATGTGCCATAAATTTGCTTTCACAATTTATGTAAAACCTTGAACAGTCACAGCTTAATATTTCCAAAAACATCAGTCCCTCGTTTTACTCGTTTACTTCTGTTTACCCGCAAAGCCCCCGTTAAGGTTTCTGTTTTCCTTTAAATGCATATGATGGCCATCAATCCATTAATATTGTCAATATTTCCAGCTTGTTGCACTTCAAATTTGAGGTATTAGTCATAAACCAACATGGACATACAGTATATATCTTTACTTGAAGAGCAATATATACTTTGACATTATCATTGCTGATTAGTTGGGGAAGGTAACGCTGCCTGTTATAATAATATGATAATATTAAACGTAACTTTATACAATCCACATAATTGAGGTACCTTTTCTGAGGTTTTCTGGGCAGGCTTAATTTACAAAATCTTACAATGATTTCGCACAGTTTAAAACAGAATATACTGTACTTTCTGATTCCAGGGGGTTGGGAGTATGGGTGGGAGAAATGAGACCAACCAAATTTGATTCGGGTAAACATTTCACCCCTGTCCATTCTACTCCTCTCTCTCCCTTCCTTCTATATGCTTTATAAATTTATTTATAATTTAATGTACCTTTTGGCAGTAAAACATGGAAAGAATAACATTTATGCGTACAAAAGGAAAAATTTCTGTTTTCATAGGGCAGAGTCATTCCAAGATATTTATGACTATTTAAGCTAAATTTTGTTTCACTTTTGTAAAACATTTAATCTTTTAAACTCTAAATTGATGTAGGAATAAACCTGAGACCACACATAAAATAAACACAGACAAATTGTTGTTATTGTTATATATATTCATTTACGAGAATAGAAAATGTTGCGGTAATTAAGATCAACATGATCAATCGCCGTCGTGGTTGTGGTAACATTTGTTTGTTTTAAACTTTTGTACGTTGTTGATCGTTATCTTGGGATAACATCTTCAGAGGAGTCAACACAAATTTCGACATTGATGCGTCAACGGATTGCGGTTTACGACTATTAGAAATGTCACTTTGTTATTCATGCATACATGGCTCTGTCAGCTGGATTGGCTGACAATGATGAAAATGTTTAACTAATGAGATAATTCAAGTATGATTTTGCCCTTCAACGTTGATCTCAAACACAATATTAGTTCTTAAACTCTCTATGTGGTTCGTTGGGCCGGCATTATTGGAACCCTATGTTATTAAGTCTTTATACATATATATGTGTGTGTTAATATATATAGAATCCACAAAATAGTTGTTTATTGTATATCGGGAAAGCGTGAAGTCAATTAGATGCATGTCACCCGTCACAGAGTGGTGTCATTCTGGCGACGAGATCTCTGAGAATGTCTTCGAGATGAAGTGTGATCTCTGACGAATTACGCTTTGGTATTGCTGGTTATGACACTATGACAGTTTTGAGCTATGAATACATCCAGCTAGGTGGGATTATCGAGAGAGGAGAGCTAGTGGTTTTAATAGTTGTCAAGTTGGCGTCAGTGATGCCTTGTAGGTCGACAAAGAGAAATTTGTGGATTAAACTTACAGTGTCTACTGATGTACTGTTGATATGAAAAATTACTGTAGGGAGAAACAAATGGGACATATTGCTGCCTAACATTAGTTAGTATTAAAAAAGTATGTATTAAGTAGAAACATTCATGAGAATATTGCAAGTACGAGTGACTGGACCAATTAACGCTATTTAGAAAGCTATAGACCTATAGCGTTACTGTGAGAAAGTGTATCCTACCAGATGAATATATATAGGCATGGAGACAACACATTCAAATGGGTACACTATTTACTTTAAATATCATATATGAGAGAGTGTAATTGCCAGAGTGGAGACAATACAATTTATAAAGGGTACTATTATCACATGAGTGAATTAAAATGGTTTCATTCCTATATGAAAAAACCAGTAAGTTTTGAGAATGCTTAACATTGCAGTATGTTAAACATGATAAATTTGATGTCAAGCCCACAAGTGAGTCAGTAACATTTTTTACTTTTTACAGTAACTTTTTCTATTGGTGTTCTGTACTGCCTATAGGCCTATATATGTTGCAAGAAAATTTATAGAATGGGCAATTTCCAATTCTTTGCTTCAGAAATGGATGTTTAGATTTGACAGTGGATAGAGGAAATATATCTGGTTTCTCAAATTTGCTAGCTCATTTATGCTCATCCAATTCAGCAAGTCCTGTTTTGGTCTCCTTTTCACAATTTATATTCACAAATTATATTCACAAATTATACCTAATGTAATACATGCAAACCCCCAAATCACAGGTATGGTACATATTGGGTTAATTTTTGTCTAGATACAAGTCCAGACACGTTTCTAAACTTCTAAACTTTCAAAGCATTTTAGCATTCCAGGGTGTCCTGCCAAGAAGAACAGAATAGATAGATATCTGGTGGTATTTTATATTATCTGCTCTCCAGATAATCCTATTCAGAAAACCCAGCAGCCCTGTAGCATTGTGTCAATGGGGGCCAGTTTAAAGTTGCAAGCCTGAGAAAATAGAAAGGTGGGGAAAAAAATCAGTCAATAGGTTTCATCCTCTCAAATCATTTATTTGTAGAAGGTTTGCTTTTCTTTGGGGCGGATGAGAGCTTAGCATATAGCAGCACCAAAAGATGTGAACTTGTTTGATCTGGTTCATCCATTAAGAGCTGGGAGGGCTTGGGATAGGTCAGGGGGAACAATTGAAATTTGAACACAAAAGGTATTTCTGCTTGTTTGATATCCAAACAGGTTATCTTTGAAGGGGGGGGGGGGGAATTTCGTTGCAATAGTAGAGACTGGTTCTTTTTAGGTGATATCTAGTGGTATATTACACATCATACTTACAACAGTACAGTATGTATGTAATGTCTATGTGCATGTGCAGACTGTGACTTGGTGTACTGTACAACACTGTATGCCACATATGTGTTTCAACAGTTTTTGAGCAAACATATATATATGATTTTACTTATTTTTTTTTTTTTTTATTGTTGGATTCATGTTTTTTTTGTAACTTCATGTATAATGTTTTAACTCTTATATATTTTGTGTTACAGTATTTATAATTTTAAACTAAATTATTCAACCCTTAAAATGAATTAAATTTTGGTATGACCATCTTGATATTTCAAGATGCTGACAATATTGCAGAAGGCTCGTACAGTACAGCAGGATATCTAATGAGTTTGGACAAAAACAACTTTTATATCACCCCTATAACTCAGGCAACTGGTTACATGGCAAATATTTTTTATATCAACCATTTCCCCACCACAATTGAAGGGATAACTCATACCCTTACTGGAGAGCATACTGTACATGTACATACTCATACACTGGGGGAAATAAAAACAATTTTTTTCAAACAAGGGCAGTTTTGAATTTACAGGCCTTCTCCTAGCTACGATACTTGTTTACGAGATCACTGTACTGTCCCTTTTCCCGGAACAATTGAATCTCATTTTCCAATAAAAGTTTCACTTCCCATATTTTTGTACCGATGAAAAGTTAATATTATAAAGAGATCTTCCTCTTGCGTGATGATATCGGTTACTCTGTTTGTGTTTTTGAAAACCAATTTACAGAAGGCGACTACTGTACTTCCTCAATACTTCCCACTCACACATATATTCTCAAACAATGAATTATTTGAAAGAGGAACTACTTTCTCCAAACTTCGGAAGATCCTTACAAGTTTCAGTCCAGTTCCATAAGTGCACGGTTCATTACCTGTCAAATAAAAACTCCCAAGAATTTGCTGCCGATCCTAACAGAACAAAAACTAAAACTAGATCTTTTGGAAATTGAAAATAGAAAAAAAACACTTGGAGTAAAATGCCGAGTCGGCTGAACAGTAAGTTTCAAACATGTACGTCATACCATGGTCATACTCCTGATACAGGTTGAGTCGAGAGGGAGAGAATCTGTGAGGGTTACGTCTTTATTTGTTTACAAACTGATTTCTATGTACATTTTGGTAATGTTGTTACCATGGTGATTTAAAAAAAAAATGCTCAGTATAGTAATTAAGCTGAAGTTTGGTGTCACCAACCTAACAATAAGTACACTTTAACATCAGCTAAAGCCATATTATGAAACCAGCAAAAGGTCAATACTTGTTTTCTCAAGTAATTATATAGAATTTTGCCAAACTGCATCGATTAATTTGATGATATTAATCTAAGACATGTGGCAAATATATTCAAAGGTTTGTTTTGAACTGTAAGATTGTCTTAATTGACCAGATCTATTCCCAAATGGTCATCCTTAAGTATAAATCCAGAAATCCCAAATTTGTTGTTCGCTGCAGCACAGATCTCTCGTGTGCTTGCTTGCTAGCTGGCTCCATTAAATTTCCTGTCGATAATTAGCACAACCACTTCTGTGATTGTGACAGAAATTTTAAACCTGATATTAAACTTGACCAACTCAAAAGTGTTTTGCATAATTCATTAATGCTTGTTAAAATCAGTTTAAATACCGAATCGTGAATTTACTGCATATAATTGACGGCAGAGTAATGGTATGGATAAACTTTCGGTTAAGATTGTTTATCAGTTGATCGTTGATCAGTTGATCAGATGTTGATCAGTGTTGTTGCCCCCTAATATATGCTAGAAATTCAGATAATGGCCACTCTTGATCAATTTCCAATAAGCATTTTACTGCCACTCTAAAAGTAATTTAATCCACACTGTGAGGCATCTCATTCATTGTTGATTTTATAACACTTCCTGAATGTCCGTGAAAATGTAGAAGTGTCTGAGCCTCCATGAAAGTACTTTCAAAGACTTTCAGCAATGTTCAGCAGGCTAATAATATGGGCTGAAATATATATATATGTACCGATGATATACAGACATCAGCAAGACTGTCAAATTTGTCAGATACAGCAGTATGTATGCAAATAGTGTAAAGTATAATGTGGTACTATATAAAAATGTATAGATTTTTACCCTAGCTTCAACTCTCCTTTCTGCCTGGGATAATTGCTTCAACAGAGTAAAAAAAATTGCTTTTAAGTTCACACTTATCTTAATATCCCACCTGATATGGTACTAAGATAGAAAGTAAAGGAATTGAGCTCCTGGTAGAACAAACTAATTTTGTTAGCAAGTATATGATAATTTAGATAACATAGTATTTGATACGTTCTCAGTTTTTTATGTACCCTATAATAGCCCCCATATCATATACAGTCCATATGCCAACTTTCTGTGAACTACACTTCACCATTTTCAACCTTTTGGGGATTGGGAACTTCCATAAATTTTGGGTTTTCCCCAAAGAATTAAGATTTAAATGAGGTTGGTGTGTAAATAATTTGTTACACCCCATTTACAAAGGGCAGAGAAGGAATGCTTTCTATTTTTCTGAAAATTTTCTTCCTCTCCCACCCCCCTTTTCAACAAAAAGGTCAGAGAGGTTACCATCCCTGGAGAAATAATTGTGAACTTTTTGGAGACTGAAGGAAAATCTGTTTTAGAAAAATATTTCATTGACACAGCTATGGGAAGGATATATATGTTAAGGTTAAGAATTTTAACTCCCAGGAAGGAAAAAATGCTTACTGAAAAAAAGAAGGAAACATTCATAAGATATACAACAAATTTTTTTGTGGGGGACAGATAAAACTGCTGGGATTGAACTTAATTTATTGGCAAAATTCAGAAGGAATTTACAGTTTAGTTCTACACTTTAATAAAACTCAAGCTTTCGAAGATTGGAATAAAACTCAGCTTTCTAACAACAACCGATATAGATTTAGATCTTCATTTTGCTGTAGATACTGTAACCATGCATACACAAAATAGGTGAGAAGAAATTAAGTTTTAAAAAAAAATTCAAATTTTACAGTGTGGAGAAACACAATGAAAATATGTAGCCTTTGTCAGCAACAGTATGATGATTTTATCTATATCAATAGATTTTATGCTTGTCAGACTTGCTGGAATGCCAATTAAATTACCTTTGTATTGTGTTTTACTTGGCTCGTGTTTGGAGCAGGGGTATAGGTTCCCTGTCCCCTTGACTCTATCGATATCAAATAAATATATTTGGTAAGTGGTATGGGAAACTGAATAATTTAGTGATTAAGTGTTTTTTTTTTAGTGTTCAAATTTTGTGAAGCAGCCTAATTAGTTTTTGAAGGCTCTGACTGTTGTCTCCATAATACATTGTACAAAACTGTTGCAATTGTACATGTATGCATCTTACAGTACTATGCACAGTTTGTACTTGCATCTTACTTTGCACAGTTTGTACATGCATCTTACTATGCACAATTTGTACAGGAATTTTAACATATATTGCTTGTGGATTAACTGTTACCTGTGGCAGGAACTATGATGATCAATATTGAAGTGTAATGTAATAGCATCTAAGATGCATTCAGAAACAAAATCTACCCTTCATACAAAAGAAATGGATTTTTTTTTTAAAACCAAATAGCAGAGAACAAATATGTCTAGCAGGAAAGATTGGAATGTTTTCCCTCAGTGTTTGGACCCCACCAAAGCAGAGGCAACCTTGAGTGACAAAAAGCTAACAGGTTATTGAGAGGTTAAACAGACTGTGCAAGCAGCAGTGTCTTCCTATCTAGCCTGTCTGTTAACTCTTCAATCAGATTGAGTATTTTTTTTTGGTTTTTTGAAGTCTTACAATGATGGCAGCCATGGCAGTTGATTTGATCTCTGTCTGTCAACTGTCCATAAAGTAGAAAGTTGGTTAGTGAGGAAAGTGGTGTCAGAGCAGGGAGTTGTTATGGAACATCTCCCTGGTCAGAGAAAGGATGTTCGAAACTTCATCATAAAGGGATGCACAGAATGAATCCCACAGAAGATAAAAAGGCTAATTTATCATGGCTCAAAACACTCTATGAAAAGTAAAGTATAATATGTTAAAATTGTCTTTCACAAATTTACTTTGCTGAAATGCTATATTTTGTACATTTAGTGTTTATCACAGTATGCAAAGCTGGTTGAATTTCATATGCTGACTGTTTAAAGGGGGAAAAATAAGCCCTCCCTTTAATGTATATATTTTCTATTAGTTATGGACATTGGATAATGGACAATCAAAGACTGAGCAATGAAATAATATGCATTATAGATTTCAATGGCTTGTAAGTTATGAAATAACAATTTAGCATATTTAAATATTTGGGGTTAAAAGAAACTGTTATGAACATTGTAACACTGCATCCCAATTTTCCTTTTCTGGGTCAATCATCACTACTTATTCCTACTATATCCTTAATCCACCATTCTGAAGATTGCTACTCTACTGCTTCTTTTTGTCCCATGTTGAATCATAATCAACATCTTGTCAGTGACTGTAACAGCCAGCTCACATGTTTTTGTGAATTTTGATTATTTTCTCATGTCTCTTTTCCCTGCTATACTTATGTCCAATACTTCATACCCTTTAAAGCTCAGGTGCTTGTTTCCACGAATTGCAATACTTCTTTATGTAAATTACAGGAAATTAGAGCAGTACATGGTAACGTCCTGGAAACAATTATTAATTACCTTATATATGTCAAGTACTCTCACCCCTTCAGATGTCCTCACCGATCAGCATTAAATGGAAAAGTGTTCCTTTTAGGAAGCTTATTTCATTCTTTTTGTGTATATTATATGTGGATATTACCATATTGGTCTCAGCAATATCCATGTGAGTTTTTGTGATATGATATATTAAAAAAATAAATAAACAAAAGTTAGTCGTGGCAAATTACTCGCTGATTCAAAGATGTTCTGGTCAAGTTTGAGGAAATAAAATTGTAATTTTAGTAAAATATGATGTCGTGATTCCGTTTGTACCAGTTGTGACGTATTATGCATTTTGCATTGACTGTAAAATGCCAAGTCCTTGTGCCGGAGTATAAATTGACAATGATCCCTCCTCCATAGATGAGGTGAGAAAAAAACCCACAGATATCAACTTTTGCCACGAAATGTCATGATGAAAAGCAAATAAACACAAGCAGTTCATTTCATAAATCATTGACGTACATCTACCCTTCTATGTTTACTTTCTTTCTCTCTCAAACAATGCAAATTATGGGTACTGTTTTAATGAGCAGTCGTGACTCAAGACACCTGGCAGCTACTCGAGACTTTCTCAATGAGTTTCCATAAACACATTCCAATGAATCAATGTAAAGACATGTTATACTCATTCCAGTAGTAATTACCCAAGCTTATGTTCAGATGTCATAAATTTTAATAAAGGGGTTGCTCTGCGAAGTTTTTGTAAACAAATATTCGTTAAAACAGTCCTTGTTTATCTTTTATTTACAGAGGACTGTTTGAATTTCAGAATCTTCTAGACTTTTGGGGATTTGGCTTCAGTTTATCAGTTTTAATTCATCGATACGGGATGGCATGACTTTTGTTTACAATGAAAATGAAGAGAAAGCTTTTTGAATAATTTAGAGAATGCAGATTGAAATGTGACAATCAAGTGTGCATGGTATTGCTGCTACCTTAGCTGTAGACACAGTATTAGTTTTGTACAATGCTGTACACAGTATGGTTTATTTCAGAAGGTTACGAGAGATCGTTGACTGAGAAGTTTGCCCACCCCTAAAAATGGAAATGAAAGGATTACTAGCAACCTACTGTACTTTATAATTGCACACTCACAGTGTGAAATTGTTGTTCAAAATCAGTGCCACCCTTGTTATGTTGTGTGGTTGTCCACATTCAAAAAGGCAATAATACAGCATAGCTGACAAAATCTGTAGGATATGGTAAATCAAAAGCAACAGTAGAAAAGAGAGGGGAGGGGGAAAGGGGAGGGGGGTTGTTGGGTAAAGTGAATAAGAATGTTTATCAGTTAAAGGGGAACAGTACTCCTTTATTATTTTGTTTAAAAAAATTAAAATAGGTGTTAAAATAGCTTAACTGAATTATAAATGAATCTGCCAATCTTCAATAAATGTTGTTGGATCACTCTTCAACCAATTTGCGGCCGGTGCTGATTTAAAAGGACCGAGCCAATGACGTTGTAGAAAAGGTTTTCATTTAATGTTTAAAGCTGTGCAGATTCTTCTTCAATTTCAATCACTTTATTCTTTTATTTTTTATTTTTTTTTTTCCTATGGTGTATGATATTCTATGACCCTGTGGCCTCTCCTCTCCCTTGTTAGCCAAAGTTTGTTCTCCAGGCAGAATCGACTTGACAAATTGTAAAGCATCAGGTAGGTCTTTGATTAAATGCTGTTCATTTTGATAACTCTATATAGGTATTAAAAATCGGTCAAGCATTAAGACCTTGTTTTCAAAAACCTCCACCAAGTTTCAGAAAGACAATAAGACTCCCTTCAGTATCCCCAGAGGCCAAATAATAATGAAGAGGCAGAAGTAGAAATTTAGAGGGAAAGGTTATAAATCATAAATTGTCAAATGGCGGATATCAAAACACACACTGTCACTTGCTCTCTCTCTCTCTCACGCTTGCCTTCTGAGCTCTTCAATTCACTTGGGTCTTTCATATTTGAAATTAACGCATCAATTTTCAAGAGCAACTTCACATTTTCAGGCAAGGATTGGCTGGAAACTTAACAATCTGAGATAGATGGTGTTAATTATTATCGGTGAAACAGACTCATTGAACCGCGGTTATAATTACAAAATATGGTTAACAGAGATGTCTTTTGAATTTAAAAGTTAAACATACAGGAAGGAGCTGTACATGTAATTGGCAGATCTGTAATTAAAGCAAGAGACTGATTAATTAATGAAATATAATAGGCAGGTTACAGTATATACAGTATACAGTACTGATTCGTACTGTACATACATGCATGGTATGGATTCACGATATGCATCCAGCCTCCACTGCAAACACACAGTAACAGTAGCCTACTGTACAGTATGTGTAGCCTGTGACATTTGGATGAAATCATTTTCCATAGTGCTCTACTTATACATGAATAGAGAAATGTTGGAAATATTGATATGAAAGCATTAAGCCAAAGGTACAGGACATCTATAGAGTTACACCCCCTCTCCCCCATGCAAGCTTTCTTTTCAGTGGGAAAAGTTTTTGCTCAGATATTCTCACAAATAAGATACCTCGAGCTTGCATGTTCGGTTGAGTAAGTTTCTGAAACATCTTCAAGAACTTTAGGAACAAAAGTAAAACTTCTTTCATTAATTGTTCCTTTCCAGACTAAAACTAATAAATATATATTTTTCCCATAAAATTGCTAAAATTCAGTGTCTTTCACCTTTGGGTCATTGACTTTTTCCCCTCCTTTGAGTCCATCCCTGGAAAACACTGCAAGTAAACCTAGGATATGCAAACCCTGTCGCAACTGAAAGCAAAAATCAAAGAGGGTGTTGAAAGAGACTCCTAGCGATGGCCTCACTGCTAACAATTTCAACAAATTGAATGTAATTTGGTCTAATCATTTTGTTCATAACGTGTATCCCCAGAGATTTGAAGAGAAGGAATTTGTTTTTAGTATTTTTTTTTCACTTTCTGAAGATGTCATTGTGTGGTATGTTGTGAACATGAGCTTAAAAATGTCAAAGATGAACCTTACATTGTTTATGTACCCGTACAGTACATTGTACATAAAAGACGGTATCCACAACCAGTTGTATATAAACATTCTTCTAACAGTGTGCACTACATAAATTAAGAAAGGTATTTTATGAACTATGGTGTTATATTATAAACTTGAAATTATTATATGGTGTCAATTATTGTTTAATTATAAATGAATTCTCCCCATAGCTATAGCTTATGGTGGACATACTGAAGAAGAAACTTGATTCATTATGGATTTTAAACTGAGTTCTATCATCCTCCTCTGATAAGGGAGGTCTTAGTGTGTAAAGTGAATAGGAAAAAAAGAAGAAAAAAAATAAACAACACTGAAAGAAACTAACTAGTTACTATTTCTTTCTTCTAACTCTTGGTCCATTTTTCATGATATGAAATAAAGCAGAATCATGTTCAAATGGACAATTACATTGCACATTATTGTATTGTTGAATTGTAACACTGTTTCTATTTATTGTATTACCCATGTGCAGATCACAAAAGTTCCTGTGGAAGAATGCCATGAGTACACAACCTGTGAAGAGTGCCACCAAGCCCTTGATCCATACTGTGGATGGTGCAGTCTTCAAGCTGAGTAAGTTTGGTATTTGGTAGGGACAGCTTCCTACCCCCTCCTCCCCTCCCAACAATCCATACTCACTCACCTCCACCCCTGTCCTTTAATAACCCTCCCCAAACTCCTTAACACTTTTGTGTTAAGTTTTTACTGTGTCAGTTCACATTATTTGCAAGTTGGTCTGTATTTTTTTTTAAGCCTCAAAAAAATGTTGTTTTTTAATAATAATGTTTGCCCGATCATGAGGAGGTGGGAGGGCTCTTAAGTTGAGTAAACCAGTGAAAAGGAACGATTTACATCACTCCTCACTTACCTGTCTCCTGTACCTATGAACACCTATTTACCTAAGCATTATAACTATTAATCTCCTTGCACTGCGCCCTCAATGACCCCTTCTAAGAAGAAGTATTACCCACCTCCTTCCGAATCTAACATTTAGAAGCCCCACAGTGTGTCTCTATTGGAATCTTTCAAACCTTCGTTTCATGACATTCATCACCTTTCTTGCTTTGCCTGGGCAGATGTACCAGAAGAATCGATTCACAGTGTGTGGGCTCGCAGAACGGAACATCCCTTCGATGGCTCTCCAACCAGGAGGATGAATGTCTGGCCATTACTGCAGTGATGCCAGAGTTTGCTCCTGCTGGGACCGTCACGCAGGTAAGAGTTTGTTGAAGTTTGGTGAAGTAATTGGGAGACAGGAATTATGAAAAAAAGTTACTATGTTCCAACATAAGATTTCATGGAGAAGTAAGTGGCAACAAACATTTACTCAACATTTAATATATTAGTTGTTTACTTGGTTCAGTGTTTTTGACAGATAATTGCAATTTCCCAGGTTGTCTTTTCTATGTAACGACTTGATCAAAAGCCTAGAAATCCCATCTGTGGTGTTATTTTCTCCTCAGTGAAATAAAGAAAATAAGAAAAATCATTTAATCAAAAATTAATTATTTCGTATGGTTGCTGTATAAGTGACCTTTCAGCATCACAACAAACCAATAGCAGAAGCAATGCTCTGACCCGAATAAAGAAATGGCATTGCAAGCCAATCCAAGCATATGCTCCCTGCTTACAATCACACTGCAATGTCTTATGTTCAGACAAGTGAACCATTTTACTGCCTAAGGATACCATTCCCCACTACCTCCACCCCCCCCCCACCGACAAATTTGAACAAAAATTGGTTTTAAAGTATTCCCTACCATTGTTGATTAATAAAATCAACATAATCGGTGTGGTTTATATGACTGTAACAAAATATGATACCCTGGGATGTCCAGGGATGTATACCCGTTGAATGCTCTTTGTACTTCCTTGAAATAGTCGTGGGAAAACCTCACCGCATTTCGTTTTCTTCATTTGCACCGGCGATCAAAACTACATCTAGGACACTTTGCCAAGTTTACAGTGTGAAGACCGATTGTGCATCGAACCTGACTAAGAATAAACACTAATGTATATATCTCATCAAGTAAGATAACATTTCTAAGACTTGGCAAATGTATGTGAATGGTGCGGTTGAAGATTTAGTGTTTAATATACTCATAAAATTAAAGCATTTTATCACATGAAGCTTCAAGTTTCAACAAAAGACTTTTCTTCAAGATACAGATTACAATTCAAATAATATTCATGATTCATTTGCTTTGCTGCTGGGTAATTAGCATTGGACAGATCCTCAGAAGATTCTCTAACACGGTATGCAATGCTTACGAGCTAATCGTGCAGATAGAAACTCAAGGATTCTTCACTGAACTGTAAACAGGCTAGCTTCACAGGAAAGATCACGTTTGTTTGCAAATGAACAAGCTTACACGACTTGCCCAAGGGTTTAGCCTCCAGGATTCATCATGATCTTTGTCGTGAACTTGAATTCACCCAAAAAAAAGTGCTCGATGTTGTAGAAAATGACATTTCATAGCAGAATGGCAAGGTCAGACCTAATTTCAGAGTACAATCTTTGGCATCAATTTATATGATATTATACACCATAGTGTTTTGTTTACTGTTTCACAAACTGGGATGTTGAAACGTAACATTTTGTGTTAAATTACCGTTTTGGGCCGATAGGTGATGCAAAAAACAGAAAAGAAACAAGGAAACAAACCTTGGCAATGTTAATATATCCCTAAGCTAACTAAATTAAAAGCCATGTATACACTTATTAAGAACCACAACATCCACCTATTCCCTGGAAAAACAGAGAACAAGTTGTTCATTGCTGCAGGAATAAGTTCAATTGACACGTAGTACGTGTACTTTATTGTAAATCGTCTTAATCAGATGCTGATCTGTAGTGCAACTTGCACTTTTGCTCTTCTCTAACCCGTCTCCAATCTAGATACGTACGCACTGTCCCATCGAACCTAGATAACATTCATGAACAGAAATATTTTATCACTGCGCCCTACGGTGTACGCCCAATGCCAGTTCTACCGTTCAGAAGATACCGATGTATCTTTTTGTCGCAGAATTTTCATCACTTCCGTCTTAAAGATTCATAAATGGCTATCAATATACTCTACAAATATCTGCCAGTTTCTCTGTATAGACATTTCTTTTTTCTTTTTTTTCATTGATGGTAGGCTGACCTTGCTTAGATTTTCATGACTGTACTGCCAGCTGGTACCGACTTCAGAGTTTGGAATTGTCTGTTGTTGACTTACTTATTACCTGAGTTGTTACTATATCAGATCATTTTATACTCCTACCTACCCCCTCATGCTCCGCCACACTCCCCTCACCACAATCCCTCCCCCATCCCCCCTTCCAGAAGAGAGGAAATGAAAAGTATTTAAGCTGAGGTATCCACTAAAGCAAGTGTTAATCACAAAAGCTCCTGTTAAAATGAGAGGAAGAAAGCAAGGATATTAGCTGGGTTGTCAATTAAGGCAAGTGTAAGCAAACAAAAAGTAGGTTAGTTATGGATTATCATGAACGATGGTGTATCACGATAGTTCGGTCGTTGGTATCCTCGGAAGCAACCTATTTGTTTTCCCGATGGACTCAATATATCTGGTCGTGGTAATAACCCCTTGATGTTTGAAAGGAGTTAATGAAATCCTTGAAAACTTCCTGACAGGAAGATACATCAGGTACAGGAAAGAATAGGGAAACAATTATTATTACACAAGGGAAGCCCCATGCTGATCCATCGGGCTTAGAGAGAGTGACTGGGGTTAATTTAAATGGAATATGAAATTAATATTGAATTAGGCTACATGATGATGATGGTCAGGTCATCCTAGCCTGGTTCTTTGCATGAAGGTTTTACATTTAATATTCCATAAAAGGTTGACCCTTATAATATTGCTTGAAAGTTTTGTTTGATCAAAGTGAACAGTGGTCTCTTTTGCTTGGAGGATACAAACTTACAATTTGTACACTCCTTTTGCTATCATCCTGGTAGCTTTATTTCCTTACGGAGACTGAAACTATAAATGGGGGAGACATTGTCAATGGATCCATCCTAAAATCTCAAGAGTAAATTACAGAATGACATTCTCAGAGTTTTGCTAAATGATTGGAAAGTCTCTAAGGAAGGGTGTGTAGGCTCCCAGATCTCTCCCTTTAAGCATGGGATTTACATACTCCTCGATGCTACCTTATATCGCGGCCATCACACAAGGTTTGATTCGCAGGTATCAATTTATCGTTTATGAGACCTTGCTGATCTTGATTCAACTCGGGTGATATTATCTGACCTAATATACCTGGCTCTGATTAATAGGAATGACAAGTGATATTAACGTCACTTTATAATCCTTTGTATCTCCAGCTCACTACAAATTAACTTTGCTGTCTACCCAGTCCTTTTAAACTTGGTACCTTTCACCCCTGTATGCCCCCTTCCCCTCCCACTCCACCTGCCCCCTTCTTGAGATTTATATCCACTCACCATCCTTCTTATCAAACTTCTGAACTTCCACACATTATCAACAGATATATGTTCCTCTAAATATTCTCATCCATGTAAGTAATTAAGACAGTTAAAGTGCATGTTCATAAGTGCTGTTAACCTCTCCCCCTCCCCCCCCTTTGTACTTACAGTAACTGGAACGTCTGTAGAGTAGAATTAATTAAACGAATCTTTATCCAAAGACGGTAAGATATTATGTTGAATAGTGTTTTCATGCACGACACATTTGTTGATAATTTATCTTAGAAGCCGTTTTTTGGAATGCTGTCTCCATCCCGACACCTAAGTCATCACTTTATCGGCCACAAGCAGATGGTTAAGTTATCTCTTCCTTGAGTGAATGTCAAGCCTCATAGATTCAGCCTGAGCAACAATTTGATAACTTTTTTCTCCTCATTATTATCGCAGATGGCAATCTAATCTTTGTTTCAATTTTTTTGATATCACTAAAAGTTGTAAGGGAACAAAGCATTACATGTTTTGCATCACACATGGTAGGATTTGATTAGGAGGAGTGTTTTTATCTCTTGATCATCTAAAAGGAATTTCTGACATGCAAAGATGATGTCTTTGTCTTCTATAAAAGTTTCTTTTCAGGGTATCCCCTATTTAAAGGCATTGAAGATTCGCCCCAAACCGCGTGCGGCCATCTGAAAAAGTTAACTTTTCTGTTGCTTGCAAGTGTCGTTTCGTTCCTGTCGCTACAAAATGCAGACAGTAATGAAACGTGATACCTTAATTGTTATCTTTAGCTGGACCTGAGATGTCCATCGCTGCATCGTTTGTATACTGTGCTCTGGGTATTGACCTCAGCTGTATGTACTGACTGTACACAAGTGTCTAATTACCGACGGTAGCAAGCTGTATGTGTATTTTTTGGGATCGATGGCGGTGTCTAACACTTCTGTTACACCTCATTCGAAACTAGGTCAGATTACCGGCATAAAACGTTTCTTTTTGCGCGAGTCTTCACCCCCTTTAAACATCTATGTATGTTCAAACCGGTCCTCCCCAAGACGGAAAGGACTGATTTCGATACAGCATGCAGAATTAGCCGCTTTTCACAAGCGGTCCTTGCCCAGTTTTTAAATCTCAAGCACATCTGGATTTTATTCACAATTTTTGTAGAACAGCCCTGAGGCACAGCAAAAAAGAAAAGAAAAAAAAAGAGTAGAAATATGTGGATATTAGCCAATGATACCCTTGGGAATGGGAGCAAGTTCAAAGAATTATTATTGTAATTTATTGCATAGTTGAGGCATTTTGACACACTTGGCGGTTTTTCTTCAAAAGAATTTAATAAAAAAAAGAACCCCATGTGGAGCTGTGGAAATAAAAGAGGGAAGAGACACCGGCTAGAATGAGATTTAGGAATTAGTACTCACCCGGGCTCGGATGTCATAACGATGAATGGAAAAAAACATTACTGTATCTATGAACATTGATACATTACAATTAAGTAAATAATCATTGTTATAGTACTATACCTTCAGTTGTACCAATGTTGTACTTGGGCCTCCATCAGGCTTATGAAAGTATCTTATTACTGGCCATGAATTTCACCTGCTCATGAAGAAACTTCTACCCCCCCCCCCCCTAGGAGTCTTGACTTTCATTCAGTATGTTACCGTAAGGACAGACTAAATGAAACTGTTATTTTATCCATAAAAAGTATTTTGAATAATTAATCTTGAATACTTAAAAAAAAAAAGTTTTAGGAGTCAAGGAGGTCACACTTGATCTATCTGATATAATGTCAAGCTTGATCGGAAGAATTTTTCCATGACATGTGATCGCTTCATATTCCACCACGATTCTTGTTGGATCCGACGGTAACAAAAAGACCTTTGTGTGATGCGGATAGTAAAGTATCAAAACAAAAACAGTATCACATATAACCCAGCTAAATAATAAGTCAACTAATATTCATATTATTATGAAATGTAGGGGAACCTTTGTGGAGAAATACATGAACTATTTGTTAAGGGTTTTTTTTTCTCAGCTGTTTTGCTTGTTTTCAACTTAATTTAATGGTAAGGATGAGATTTTTGATCATGTTACTGACAACACTATGGTCCCCCCACCCCCCTCTGGCTGCATGTTACTTCCTTATTGTGAGACTTATATAGTCATCCGGACAAATGCAAATTGTTTTAAGCTTTTCAATTAATGGTAAGTGGTAAGAGTGAGAGTGTTTGATAATGTTACTGACAACACTATGGTATGATAAGCCTGCCTTTAATCCTAAGATTTCTAAAAAAAAATTATCTACGATCTTTCCAAGAAAATATGGAAGTGAAAAGGAAACAATATGCTTCTTTTTTTTTGCACTTTCAAGCACTCTCGCTGCATTTTACTTCCTTATTGAGAGTATAAAGTCATCCAGACAAAATGCAAATTGTTTTCAAGTTTGCAGATTTCGCATCGGGAAATTGCAACATAACGAAATCCCGAAGTTGGCAACGATGACAGGGTGAAACTTACGTATGTCGGCTCTTCCTTCTTTAGGTCATATCGACACTGGAATAATACTTTTTTTTTTTATATATATATATTTTTTTATATCCAATCAGCTGATCTCGATGTGATTTTCTTTGTAGTCCTATCACATCATAGGAAGGAAGCCTAAACCAAATCTCAGACGAGAGATGATGAAACAATCATGTGAACTCAAAATGACGTTATCTATATTTCCGTACAGCTTCGCACATATTTTCTACATTCTTTTTTCTTGGGGGGAGGGGGAGAGTGGTGAGGGGGGGGCTGGGTGGTTTCATTCTCCCATCATATCAAGTATGTCTGAACGACAAATCATCCTTCGTCTGCCTAACCTTGGGAGCTATTTATTTCCGTCAAGCATAGAAGTCAATAAGAATGTAAATTTGGAGGAAGGGTAATATTTTAATACAGCCTTACTTTTGCAAAAGTGAACTTTTTGAATGGTTAGAACTCTTTGATCGACCGCAGCTGATTTTCAGCACGTAGATTCTTTGTAATCCTATCACACATGACAGGAAGGAAAAGGGATGTTCCGATCTGAACTATGATCCACCTGAGATCTTATGATTCACAACTAATGGAAATTAAATATGAGTTGTTCTATATTGTTGACTGTAGGTAGGATGAGGGTGGGGGGGGGGGGATAATGGGGTTGGGGACAGGTGGTGCTTCGATCCCTTAGCTTAGAAGATACCCTTAAGGCTCAGAATGATAGATATCGTTGCGGTTGTTTCCAGGTCCTCCTAAAAGTCGTTATCGTGGTTGACAAACCTGAAGGTTATTTGTTCAAAACAGAATGTGTAAAAGTTTACAAATATGACCTCTTCCAAATCTATGACTTCATCACTAACAAAGCTCGGTGCAAAGAACTTATTTCTCTCTCAATATATATACACTGCAGTAAGTACAGTAAACTTCCACAAAGTTTCAAGTTCATAGTACTCAGGAACATTATCCAAACATTCCAAGTGTAGGATGAACAGAAAAATAATGGAACCTCATCCCCGGAAACATCACTGACCATTTATAGACATATATGTTATTTTAGTAATAGTTCCTCTTAGCTGACTTGAAGGAAAATTTTGCTTGAAACATGATAAGCTCATAACCACCATTGGGGGGGGGGGGGAGTCTCACCCAGCAGTGGGAATGTTTATCTTTCTGGTTTGCTCTTTAGATTAAATTCAAATTTTCATCACGTACAAAGTTCATTCGTTCATATAATTACCCGATTACGAAACAATTATTGCACAAGATGTACAAAAAAATGTGTTTATTGATAATTTATTTGATTGCAGTTATCACAGAATAGGAAGTAATAATATTATTTCACAGTCATCAGTTCTGGAGTTGTTTGTTGTTCTTTCTAGTTGATGGAATATATAAACACTGTATGATGCAATGGATAACTGTTATTTGGCCAAGGAAGTTATGCACATCTTGTGGTGTGTTTCTTGTAAAAGTTCCCTTTCGGGTTAGATAACATACTAACTTTCCGGTCATATGAGGAAAAGATTTATTACGACCAGTGGGGATTTATTTATTGCAGAGAAAAGGAAATTGATAATACTAATTCATTTAAGTCACATGACTATAACATTTTGCACATGAAATAAATATATTATAAATAATATAAAATCTCCGTTGATGTTAAGTGCAGAACTCTCTATTTCATAGCTCACCATTTATATGATCAGTGAACACACTGTGTATTAAGTTGTTATTAAGCACACTGCTTCAAGACTGATTAGGGGGAGCCTTAAAGTACATATTGGTACTCAAGTGGATGGTACTCAGTTTAGCGGCACTGGTTGTAATGGTAATTACTATCAATTACGTGGCCCTTTAAAAGAAGTGAACCTTACCCATGAGTGAGACAATTAGAAAAGCCATTTGGAGAGAAGGTGAAACTATGTTATATTTGCAGTCGAAGATATATATGCTATATATTATATGCACAGTGATGTACAGCGTGCTCAGGCACTCTTAATTGGCACAAGTCATAACCTGTCATAATGACTAAAACAACAAGAAGCTGTATTCAAGTAACAATATATTGATTACTTTAAATCGTCAAAGGATTGGTACTCACACGAATGTTACTCAATGAAATAGAGAAAGCGGATGGTGATGGACGTAATTAATACATATCAGCTGGCATGTTAACAAAGTCCAAAATATCATGACATTCCCATATAATGTATCCTCTCCCTCCCCCCCCCCCCCCCTTTTTTTTTTTTTTTTTTTTTTCCCCTTATTTTTTGGCAAAGTTTTTTTTTTTTTTTTGTGAGATGGCATTTGTTGGATCATGTGACTGGAATTTGTCCCAATTCTGTTGCACTTAAGACAAAAAGAAGGAACACTATGTCTTATATTGACATTTGCAGTTTGATTCTTGTATGAATTTTGTATAAAAATTAAGGTGTCATAATGTCGCACTTTTTTAATGTCTTTATCTCATTTATCGTAATCACTATTTTGAGAACTGTTCTCTGTTCTTAGTAAATACGGCAGAGCATTTCACAGTTGACAACATTATAAAAAGTAATGAGCTTTAATTTGACATTTCATGGTACTAGTCTCTCAATCCCGAGGGAATTCATTTGAGGAAAGATTGATGAACCCGCTTCTAACATTTTAAATTTCCATCAAATTTTGCGAGTGATGTAAATTTGCTTTTAATTGCCTCTGGGAACAACACAACAGCCAGAAAAGGAGGTTACTGCATCACGTTCTGTGATTGGTTAGAAACGTCATGTCACATTTTTCCCCAGCGGTCATGCATGCAGTATACTATCCAGGATTCCCATGGCGTGTTGGTACATCTGCCGTTTTCTCTGTTAAGAATTTAGTATTTTTCTGCCCCTTCTTTAATTTTTATTTATTTATTATTATTTTTTGTGTGGCTGTTTTGCAGATGTTAGTTGAAATAGTGGTGTGGACATTGTTAACTGTGTGATGACCAGTTTGTGAAGAAAATTTAGGGAGAATGTTTAGCTTGAGTTACATTTTGAGACAGACTTGAGAAAAATTAACCTCTGGGAATTGACTGCATTCATAATATTTAATACAAAAGTTTTCATAAGGATGCAATTGTCTTTTAGGAATACCGATCAAGAAAGTGTTTTTTTTTTAAATTTTTATTTTAATGTACTTTGTGAATTCAACCTGTGCACTGAAAGAGTGGTGTGTGTATTGAAAGAGATAATTTTAAGAACCTATTAACACCCTCCTGCCCACACCCTTTCTTAATTGTGACTTCTAAAACAGTCCTGAATTCCCCTAGTTTTTACCTTGTTTGAAATGGAATGTTTGGCCTTGAATCGATAAGTATTTCATTAGTGCAAATGTTTTGGTAACACAGAATTGTTATTTTTTTTATTTTACAGTTATTTTTAATGTCAACAATTAACCCTGTTTCACGGATGACAGTCATCGGATTACATAATTAACACATTTATTTGGAGCTTTTGCCAATTAGTGCAGGCCAGGAGTAATTTATCTGGGGTAATGTCTACATTGCGATTTAATGCGAATGTGGTCTGGATGGTTGCATGCACGTGATTTATGCGGGACGGGAGCATTGATAAAAGAACACAATTACTTAATTATATATGCCTACAATTAACATTATCTGTGTGTTGGTGTGTGTATGTTGTATGCGTGTATGACGGTGTGTGTATGTATACATTACTGCCTTACAGGGAGAATAAATTTTCCTTCCATTTTAATTGCCCTTAAACCAACAGTACTTATCAAAATGTCTGTATTGGCCAGTTTCAAATGTCATATTCTTAGATCTTAAATTGTTAATTGAAAATTTTGAACAATTGATGTGTTTCAATGCAAATTACAATTTGGTCTATTTTGAGCCATAAAATTCACGTCTTTTGTGAGTCACATTCCTAAAATCTTGAATTACTCTCTCTGTCATATGGAATGTCAATATAATATATAGCAAATTACATGGATTTATGTTTTAATATCAGGACCAAATCATCCATATTGAAAAGATTTATTCGTTCACATATATTTCATTTACTTTTTTACCCTCGAGTCAATTTCTCCAATGCAATGCAAATAGAGTCTGGAATCTCGCCATCCTTCGATCCTCTTCAATCCTCTTCAATCAATAACAAATTAAATTTGATGGATTAAACTTAGTCTAATTATTTTAATTTTATACAGCAGATTTCTTTGGGGTATATGGAAGGCAGCTGCAAATTCATATTCTCAGACATAAATATATAGATATAAAAATATGATATTCATATTTGTAAGTTTGAGCAAACTGATTATTCCATAGTTAACAGTTTAAAATTGTGTGGTAAGGGTCTTTGAAGGTATATATGCTAGTTAGCTGTTTACTAAATCAAGAAGTGTAGAGGGAATTAAATTAATTGGCTTAAAAGCCAGAGGAAAGAAACCAAAGTCCATTTTGCATTATGTAATCTATCATTTTTATACTTCATTCAATGCACTAAACTATCATAAAGATTCTACATGTATGATTACAGTAATTAAATATTTAATATTAAAAACATGGCTTCTGGCATATTTTCCCAGGGGATCTAATGGCTGGGGCATTGGCTGTTTGACAAGCTATGTGGTCCCCCCCCCCCCCAGCGCCATTTATAAAGTAATTAGTGTTTGCCACATTAACAAAAACTTACAAAACTTGAGCTCAAAGATATTGTGCTTACCAACATGTTATATGTACCATTGTTCTATCTATAGTGGTAAACTGGTAATGTATCACAACAGATGTGTAATGTCTCATATATACAGTGTACTGTCTTTTACTGTCCCAAATAAATATTTTCAAAGTTTCAATTTATCAGTAATTGGCTTAGATATCTGTCCCAGCATATATGATCTTAAACTTGGCCTGCTTATATAACCTACTTAGCTTATAAGAAACAGGTCAGAGGTCATTGCATTGCCAACCACTGGAGAAGACATTAAGTTGCAGACAGTAATTTTGTTTGGTATAACTTCTTGGGCACCGGTGAAGAAAGATTCTATACGGTAAATATATCTTGTAGGATGAGTACGTTACGATGCACAGTTTAATTACTTTCGTGAATCTCTATAAGTGAGCGGGATTTAGTTTGATGTACTTCTAGATGTAATGGAAATTCAGCCAGTTGCTTGACAGAGTTAGTAATGACAGGAGAACAACTGGAGTGTAGTGATAGATCTCCCATCTCTATGTACAAAAGTGATGTATAGGAGTAGTGAAGTATTAAAGTAATTCCATGAATGGGTTTAATCTTCCAGCTCTTTAAGTATTTCTCCAGATTTCTTGTACTATGTAAACTGCTGCAGGGGTAATATGATTTCCATAGACAGTAACAGTGATGACAGATGGAAATCATGCTAAAATTTGAGGAATGGTCTTTATTCGATCTTGGAAAATTATTGAGTTGCGAGAACAGTAAACTCATGTGGCAGCTGTTTCTTCATTGAAGGCTTTGAAGTCCCCCTCTTGGGAAGAAAAAGAAATGGGGCAAAGAATTAGGGTTTAGCTAGGGCAAATATCCCCCCCCCCCCCATTTAAACAAATTTTGCCAATTTTGGGCGGTGCCTTATCCTTGACGTACTGTAGCATTTACTTGTGTAAATGATTAAAACAAAATTGCTGATTACTTTTCATGGTTAAATGGCTCAGAATTGCTCTCTTTTTCCTTTCAACTTAATGCCATTAGTCACCATTCAAATAATTTAGCTATAACATACTTTAAGAATAGTATTAAAGTTGTTATTAATTTTGTTTTGATATAGTACATTCCTGGGTGTTCTGACCCTCCAAATTACTGCCCTGCACTGAGGTGGTTTGGTATTGTAAAGATGTGAAGGGTCTGGTGGTTATCGGGGCTCCTGACACAGGTGTAAGATTGGGGGGGGTGGGGAGGGGACAGGGTGGAACCTCAGTCTTACCAATGTTCAGTGGTGTTGACATTGCCACCTGTGACAGCATAATGTCCTCATGGAATCATTGCTTTGAACTTTTGGGGGAGGGGTTAGGGGAGGAGGGGTTAGGGGAAGGAACAGAGGAAAATATGATGTGTTCTCTGCCAGCCTTCTGACTCGTATCCCATTCTGTTGTGTGCCTTTGAACACCATTAAACGTTATGTAGAGTGCAAATAAATATATTTCATTACCAATATATTGTAGGGTTGGACTATTTAAAAAACAAAAAATGGTAACCATAATTAATATATTCAGATCTCAAACTTTAATCTTCTCTTTGTTTAATTAACTATAGTGTAAATATACAACATTCTTTAATAGTTTGAAAATTTCACACCCCCTCCTCTAAGGTAAACATGGATTTCTACCCAATTCAAGGTCAAAAACAAAGAAAAAAAAAACAAAAGACAGTCGTTTCGCACAGTAATGAACTACTGTGACATCACAATCTATTTGCTTACAGTCGATTTTTGGGGCTTTATAGATCTTATCCTTATCTCAATTAGGGAGAAGAAGGATTTAATCAGTCGAAAATGGAATATTTACATAATATGGGTCCTCCTTTAATATTAAATGATTCATCTTTCATAAGTAAATGCTACTTTGACATTTTGTCCGACAAAATCATTGACTTCCTAAATACTTGAAGATTTCAATCTTGTCTGGGGGAAATCAACGCTTGTTCATAGCGATCCGTATGCTTAAGAGCCGATGAACTTTGAAAACCCTAGGACACCTGTCATCCAAGAGAGGAAAGAGAAATATTGCTGGTTGGAATTACTAAACACAAACATTGAAGAGGAGAATGTTTCCTGTGACAATACATATACTGTATCCGTTGCTTGTTGCTGTAAGATGAAAAGATAAGAGAGTTAACATTGTTCATACAGTCATCAGTTGAGTACTTTACATAATAGAGTGTAGATATATGATATATCCTTCCTGTGACTGGATTTCCCTTCTCAACAAATAAAAACTGTGCAACAATGTGTGCGCTTGCTTGCCTGGCTGTCAGTAAGCGGTCGCGAATCAAACCAAGGACAAAAAAAACCTGCCTTTCTATGCCAAACGTTTTTGGTTACAGAGCAGCCGCATGTAATCAAAGACATGGAGATTGAGAGGGGGAATGGGGGCTGAATGGGGGGAGGATGGGGGGAAGGGATGTTGGCTCTTTTTGTCTTCTAGTTTTCATCTTAATTTTCATTCAAAGTTTATGATATGAGTTCCTATATCATTTTAAGTGTTTCTAGTTTCTTATAGTCAACGCAGGTTAAGTTGTCGGTTATCTCAATTTCAATTGGTATCTTGAAGCAGCATGGGAACCATAAGATGTTTTGGTTTTCTGGTTATACACAAAAACACAACAACAAGGACATGGAGGAAGAGGGAGGGGTGGGGGGGGGTGAGGGAGTGGGTGGGTGCAAGTATGTTTGGATAATGAGGTAGAAGTGACATGTACGTACTACGTACATACTGTTTTGAAGATGGCATGCATCACTTCAAAAAGTAGCTGTTCCATTGTATGTTTGTATTGTTGTTAATTGTTGGAATTTGAAAACCATTTGTGGTTTGATTATGAGGCGACCGTTAGGGACTTGCCATCATGTGCAATGTGAGCATTATTATGAGGGTAAGATAATTAGCCTGTTGTATCAATTTGATGATGAGTGTGTGTCAAAGGTTGTAATTATTATTGTCTCTAGGCATGGTTTTAGTAGGATGCCGGTGGGGGGGGGGGGGGTGACTACATCATTACAGCAACAAGGCTGAGTTAATTTCAATCTTTTCAGCTCTGCAATTACACACGTAAGGCTCTGCTTTTCTGCCGATATTGGTACAGCTTTGCTGCAGGGGTGTTGCAGCTGCTGCAGTGCCTTTTCTTTTTGACACAGTGCATTTAATACTTGATTCCCTCCATAGTAGTCTGCATTTCATTTCTAATGCAACTTTGTTACAATGTTAATACTTTCTTCTAACATTTTCACCATTGGAAACATTCCTGCTTTTCGGGCGACTATACCACGTCAATAAATTCTGTTCCTCTCCTATTTTACAGTTGACAGTTAACGTTTCAAACCTGCCCACCGACCTAGAAGGAAGCCTCAAATGTGAATTTTGGGATGGCCACACTTTCTATGGGTCTCTCCCTGCCACAGTTGGGCATGACATGACATCGGTCACTTGTGATACCCCTGGGAATATATCCACGACAGAAGGTAAGTTTTTATGGTGTACCATTTTTCAAACAGACAGAGAAATAAACAGAAATATAAGAAAATAAACAGATAAATAGAACAGGTAGAAATTACTCATAATTATAATTTTATTTGAGTGAATTCAACCATGGGAATACTTTCCATGATTCAACTTAGAGGATGTTCTTTTGTTTGTTATCCTTTGTATTTGTTTGGTGTTGTGTGTGTATGTGTGTGTTTTCTTATTCTAGTTGCCTTAATTTTGTTACTGGTGATTGTCTCTTCTGAAATGTTTGTTTCTTATCCTAGCTATGGTAGAAACATTCCATAGTTTCTAGCTTTACTCATCATCGTCACTTGTCACAGAAGCAAAATTCTTTACAAAAACTTGTCACAGAGCAGCAACTCAATTCAAAGTATCTATTTCAGTTGAACAATACACCATACAAAGCTGGACAAGTCTACTACATGACCAGAAATAGAAGAGACTCATTGATTCTTCACAAAGCAATAAGTATCAGATTAATTTGTCCCTTCCTTTTGAGGGGTGTGATGGATTGGACCCCTGAAGCAGATATTGATTTGGACAATTGTCAGAGGATAATTGAGATTCCATGATAGATGTAATAGATATGAAGTGAAATGATTCACAACTGGACTTGTAGAACATCATGTCTGCAGTTTAACCCATTCAAATTCTCGCCCAAGAATGTTTACAACTGTAAGCAGTTCCATAAAGAATGCTTCAGATCTAAAGTTAGAAAATGACATAGTTAATTTTAAGAAGTGGGTTGAGCGATATGATGAGAATAATTTTAAGTGGAAGTCTTAGTTGCAGTAACTGGTAAATTCCTTGGTGATTTCAAATTTCACCATCGAATGGTAATTTTAGCTCAATCAGACAGTGCTTTACGTCATGAGGATAAGTCTGTAGGGGTTCTTACCACAACTAACTGGCACGAGGCATGTCCTCCTGGAAAAATGCTGCCATTGCCTTTTCGTCGGACAAAGCAAACGAATGTGAAATCAGGAATTGCATAAAGTCTGTGGTAAATTTCATGTGGAAAGACTTGAACTTGTAAAGCATTTGAGCTGCATGCCTATGAAAGGCTAAATTAGAAGCTGCGATACTACAAGTTTCTGAACCAATCTTCCTTTGGTTGGAAATCAAGCTAGTAATTATTGCTCGCTCTTTGTCCTGTCACTCATTTATTTTTGCACCTCAAGTATGAATTAAAATATGAAATTACTGATTAATAATCTTCCACCCCTTTCCTTGCCCTGCCCCGCCCTGCCCCTGCCTCTTTTCCTTTCCTAATTTAAGTGATTTTCAATTAAACAAAATAGTGTATAAAGACAAAGAGAGGAAGGGTCACATCTATATGGTTAGACAATATTTCGTTGACTAGCTTTACAGAGACTGCTGTTCTCATCATGGTCACGTTCACAGTTCTTTGGAAGTTAAAATCAGTTCATGAAGTGTTTGTACGTGACGTCGACAATATCTGAGATACATTTTAAAGTCTTAAAATCATCATACGTGACATTTTAAAGCAAGGTTTAAGCTTTGAATATAAATAACTTAAAATTTGGTCTGAATTGTTTATAATCTTGTTCACATAGCAAGAAAAGGAAAAATTGGTGTCTAGTAATTTCTTCAAAGGCCTTACTGTGTCAGAAAGTGCAATAAACTGATCATGTGACTATTTTATATCACTACACAGAGTCAAAGTAACAACACCTTAATGAAAGGGGGGGGGGGGGAATGTATCAATATATTGTAGATGTTCTCATGAGTACTTGCAGTTTTGTAGGATTTCTATGAATGCATTATACTATATATTTTCCAATATGTATGTCTGTTAGTAAATTAACCACTGCCAAATAATACCATAAATAAAGCGTTATGGTACGGTAACAGGGAGGTACAAGAGGGTACACGAGCCTATACTTCCGTCGCCTTCCTGCATGAAATAAGGAAAAACCTCATCAAATTATCAAGATCGATGTATCGATCTTGAGCGTCTTGTGCATGTTCAATGTATCAAATTTATGTATGGTTGTCATGTATCATCAAAGTGCTTCTTTCTTCGTATTCAGGATCCAGAACTGTTGAGTTACAGTTGCATTACCAGGAAGCCGGCCAAAGTCGGAATATCGCCTCCGTGCCATTTGACTTTTACAATTGTACCCAACTGGCATCCTGCTCACAGTGCGCTGAAAACAAATATGGCTGCCAGTGGTGTCTCGGTAGCAACCAGTGTATTGATGGAACGCAAAGCTGCCACAATGATAACAGTATCAATAGAATGGTAAATATGAAGATATCATTCATTATGCTGTATAATTATTTAATTATGATTGGTTCCCTGATTTTTCTCACTTAAAAGGAACAATTTACAAAATCCCATGCAACTAAGGTGTGTCGTATTTCTATCCTGGCCATATTCAGCCGATCCGCCCCCACCCCACACCCCACCCCCTGCCGACATTCTTTCTAGTATGAATAGGGAATACTTAACCACCTGCATACATTATGAATAAACATGGTGAAATATTGACTATTATAAGAAAAAAACAGAAGGGGAAATTAAATTCCCAAACAAAATATCCAGAGGAGGGGTGATCATTTTAACTGAATGGTTAAACTAGAGAGATGCAAAGAACTCAAATTGAGCTCGTTTTGATTCCTTTCTTGCTAGTTTCTAGATAGCTTAAATTGTGATAATCTCGGAGAAAGGATTTTCTACGTTTTCAACGATGACAAAAAGAAGAAACGATGATGTACAAGGTTGTGATTCTGATTATTAGTGTAAAGAATAAACAAAAGGAAAAAAAATTGTACTCGATTTAGGAACGAAACATCTGAAAATGCTAAAAATATTTATAAGTTATAGGAAATGGTGACCGATAAGGAAAGATGGTCGACGCTATTGTATGTTCGGTTTGCCATTTGCTATTATGAACTGTGTCAAGAAACATTAGTATTAGAGTCATTTGCCCCGTTGAGATAATGGCTCTCTGTAGTGGGATGTCGTTAGACCTCGTAGGCCGCCATTAACACATCTCACGTCTCCAATGGTTTCTTTGACAGGACTGTCCACTGATTCATAGCACAGACGAAATTTTGATTCCTGCTGGACAGACTCGAGAGTTACAGATCAATGGAATTAATTTTCCTGCCGATGTAAGTAGTCATCGAGGTACATCTTAAATGGCTTGTACAAACAGACCACTTTATTTTTTCTTTTTATTTTCCTTTTCTTTTTTACTTTAGTTTCAGTGAGTCATATTTATTGAGCAGAAAGTCTCTCACAGAGACACTATAAATTGTCACATTTAACTTCAGTTTCTGTGAACAAATTTTTGTGATAAAAATCTTCCCCCCAATTTTTTTTTGTAATCGGAATATTTTTAACGGCAAGAGTTTGAGGCAATATTCTAAAGTTTGTAAAGCAACCATTTGTTACTTGATCTGCCTGCATAAAATCACTTAAAAGATATATCACAGTTGTACTTAAGTCCTATCCAGGCATATGACCAGCGTAGTAAACCCATAACTCACATTTAAATCTGACATTTATGATATTTACTAATTCACTGTAGGCTACAAATCACAGACATATATGTACAATCGAATGAATACAACATAGGCAAATATTCCCCCGTATTTGCTTGGATTCCCAGAGAGTTCCACTTTGTAAATCCATTCAATAATGACTCTTGGTTTCAATAATTTTATTCTCCTTTTCGTTTGTCTCTCACCAGACGTTTAGTTTCAGCTGTCAGATTCAGTTTGGTGGTCTTGACCCACTGTCAGTACCAGCTAATAGGTTAGAAGATGGTCTTATCGAATGTGAAGCTAACTTGGTAAGTGTAAACACACCAGGAGGACTGTCTCTTATGCTGTTTTCTTACAGCAGTATTTCAAAGGCCGAGGAGACAAACAAGTTTTGTTCTAATCTCATTCCGTCTAAAATAGACACGTTTATACAGAATTCCCCATGCTCATTTATCATGTATAATTGCATTATTCTTTAAAAGAAAACAAGCATTATTGGACTTCTTTTGAATATGAATAATTTCTTTGTTTCAATGTTCTTTAGACATCTTGCATTGATACCTAACAACGTGCTATAATTGTGTCAAGAAAATGACCATGAATATTCATCTAGGCATGAATGCTTAAGTGACATTGAATAGTTATTTTTAAACTTTCATTTCACATTGCATCCCATACCCACCTCCCTCCTCCCCCTCCCCTCTCCCTCCCTCAACCCCCTCCCCCTACCTGTGATACCAGAATCATCCTAATATTATATATCCTAACATGATACAAATGAAGAGAAAGGCATCGTCCATTCATTCCTTTTATTTTTCATCTGTTTTGTCTTCTACAGTTCAACTATTCTTCACCAGATGAATCTATCAGTGGCTCCTTGAAGGTCTTCTGGGGGACTTTCCCTCTTGACATGGAGAATGACATTACAGGTAATTACAAGTCTCTCTTTCCTCTCTCTGGTTACCATTTGTGTGTTTTGTGTCTTAGTCAATTTCAGGTATATTTGCCCTCAGGTATATGTGCAGTCCAGGTGGTATAGCCTCATCCTCGCCATTGTCAGCAACTAATGTAAAGATGGCAGTATAACGTACTGTATAACATGTAATTGTAGAACTGTATAACATAAGCTGTCCAGAAAGTAGTCACATATCACCACATTGATAAGTTCTCCTATCTACTGCCATCCTTGAGAATGATCCCTGATCCTATGATACCACCCTGAATGATCCCTGATCCTATGATACCACCCTGAATGAGCCCTGATCCTTTGATACCACCCTGAATGAGCCCTGATCCTATGATACCACCGTAAATGATCCCTGATCCTTTGATCCCTGAATAATGGCCTGGTAATGGCTTGAAAATAATTCTAAACCTGTGAGGTAAAAGCTCTTGAAATACCTTTCGTTTATATAACAAAAGGCAAAGTTAGCTTTAATAGTAAACCAGAGTTTAGTATTAATCTAGGTGACATTAATGGATATCAAATCTCTCATCGTGACTTTTTCACTATACTGTTACTTTTAAAGATAACACATGTTTTGCTGACTGGAGGAGATTGGTTTCCTACATTTGTCAGTCTGTGATGTTTGAGATTTCATATTTTTGATATCGTTATTTTAAAGCCAATATTTTTGTTGGCAATCTTCCCATCTTTTGTGACATTGGTCAGGAAAAAAATATTACTGCACAGTTATTGTTCCTTGTTCCTTGGTTTTGTATTCAATGCCAATCTTCCAAATACATCCTTATGTCATCGGTAGAAATTTGATGAGCTAAGAGGAGGAGGGGCTTGCTTTGTATTATTGAAGGTAGTTTCTCACTCGTTGTAACCATGCCTTTGTATGTAAAGAAGATGTTTTGCTTGTCGTGACATCAGGTTCTGCTCACAAGATCAGAAGATGTTGTCT
>KN885815.1:41170-69396 GCA_000934455.1 Apostichopus parvimensis | reverse complement strand
TCCTCTTAGATGAGGGGGTAATATACATGCCATATAACAGATTGCATATTATGACAGTATGTTCTGTATCTTGGTAAGTGCAGAGACTTTTAATGCGGCTGGTTACATTAATGATGTATATTATATCGCAATCAAATGCCTTGCAACATACTGTCTGAATTATTACTCTTTCTTATTTTCCAATCTTAACAATTTTTTTAATCTTGAGATAGTTTGCTGCTTTCAAAAAGATTTGATAATTAAAAATGAATTTTTAAAGGATGGTGATCAATATTAAAGACAATGCTACTGCTGTCTGCTGGTGCAAGCAGTAAAAGATTTCATTGTGGATGTACAGATTTGTAATCATTTTGTGAAATAGATTCTTTAGAAAATGAATATAAATATAATGTTCAGTCAAACATATCTTCATTTTATGTATGTCTCTTAACTGTGTTGAAGGTATGAAATGAAAACATTACAATGGGTATGAGAAATTACAATTTTATTTCAGACATCAACACTTGCTGTTCAGCTAAGTTGTCATAATATCACTTTTACAATTTAAAAAAGTATACAAGGCAAATTATGTCGTCTCACATTCCTAATCTAAAAATAAAAGATTAATAACTGGTAGTATTTCCATAGATCATCATCAATTCTGTCATGTCCCAAACAATTTTTTTGGGGTAATTAGAGTAATTAATAATGAGACATTTGAACTTGTTTGATATTTCCTGGAGAGATGAACTATGAATATTCATGAAACTGGAGGAACTCAAATTGCATATTCAGTGAAAAGCCCAGATTGACTTTCAGAAGAAGGTCTGAGCTGACACAGCTGTTTTTATAGCAGTCTGAGAAGATTTCATGAAAAAAAATTATTATTTGAAGTTTTATTGCAAAATATCATTTTCAGTGCTTTCATTTGCATTATAGTAATAATATCACATGTAAACAATGTAAAACAACATGATATATAAACTGACTTAATCCCCTGATTATGAATGTCATTTGTGAAGCGAACTGTAAATGTCCATTGATACAAACGCACACTTGCATCCCATTCAACCTCCCAACTCCCCTACCCAATTCAACTTCCCAAATCCCCTTCCCAATTCACCTTCCCCACTTTTAAAAGAGATGCGAATGGTAAGCTTGCTACCCGGTAATCAAACCAGACGGATAAAACTGATACCAGTGTCCACGACTCATTTCATAAATTCAGTGATGACTCTTGAAGGGATTAAAAAGAAGTTGAAACCCAGTCATCCGATCATTACCGTCATCCACACTATATCGACAGCATCACAATGATAACCATGTGACATTACCGAGAAGCCAGGGATGAACTTTTCCCCCTCCCACCCCCCCCTGCTTGAATAGATTAAATAACATTCATCTGTGACCCCCCATCAAAATCAAGCCAGCCGAGACACAAAATAGAATCTGAGTAGAAACTGGCTGAAATCAAAAAGGTCATGTGTTATGTAGTATATTACTGTTTAGACAGTTACGTATTATAGCATAGAAAGGAGTACCATTCCATGATCACAACAAATGCATGCAAGCTGTTAATAAACCTTGTTGAAACAATATGGAGATTTGTACAATGGCAGCTACTGTCAATGGGCAAAAAGAGGAATTCACTGTTTAACTTAAAACCACAGTGCAACACACATGAAGCACCCTTTAATATACAGGGCAAAGTATACCATGGAACCGGGCCGGAATTAGAAAGGACCAAATGATGTCTGTATTGTAGACACCCTCCTTGTTAATATTACATCCAATGAGAAGTTATGAACAAAAGATTGCAATCCCTCCTACTCCAGTTATTCTTCACCTATATCAGTCTCTCTGTAAATTCAGGTTCTATTAAAGAATGAAAACTTTAAACTTGAAAAGAATATGGAAAGAAATTGCAATAAATGTTCAAGGTACTCAAGCTATTAAATAAGGGAAAGAAATTGATGTTGATAATCTTACTGTTGAAGAGCGATGCCACTAAAATTTAGGTTGCAAACTACAGAATTCACTTCAAAATTTTGTTTCTGAATTGAATGAACTGGATATCTTTCATCTAGAGAACTAATAAAAGCTGTAATTATAATGGCAACATTGACAGATTATGACACCATAGTTATATGTGACACCCTAGTATCATCATGAAACTCTAGTATCATTGTGTCATCATGTCACCCTAGTATCACTGTCTTCCAATTATCATTGCATCCCCCTAGGATGATTGCATCACCCTAGTATCATTGCATCTATCTAGTATCATTGTTGCATCACTCTAGTATCATTGCATCACTCTAGTATCAGTGTGTCACCCTAGTATCATTGCATCACTCTAGTATCAGTGTGTCACCCTAGTATTATTATCACCCTAGTATCATTGCATCATTCTATTATCATTGCATCACTCTAGTGTCAGTGTCACCCTAGTATTATTGTCACCCTAGTATCATTGCATCACTCTAGTATCATTGCATCACTCTAGTATCATTGCATCACTCTAGTATCATTGCATCACTCTAGTATCAGTGTGTCACCCTAGTATTAATTGTCATCCTAGTACCATTCCATCACCCTAGTGTCATTACGTCTCCCTAGCACCATTGTGTCACCCTATTATCAATCAATAATTCCACTGACTACACTAGTCTGGTATTATAAAATAGTTATAAAGTGTACACAACTTTACTGTGTGAAAGTGGCAAACACTAATTTACTAATGATAGTAACGTAAGAATATTTAAATTATTGTAACAATTTGATGATGTTAAATTTCTTCCTTAAATTTAATAAGAAAAAATGACTCACTAATGAGAAATAGCTTGTTCTTCCTGCTGCGTAGTTTGAGAGGTAGGCCATAGTAAAAAAAATGTCCTTTGCTCTTGTAACAAATTTGAAGAAATATTTTCCACAAACCCTCTCAGAATTAAAAGCAATGCCATTACAACAACCAGAAAGCCAGTAAGCTTATTGTGAATTTCCTTGCCAATTGAGATTATAATCCCAAGCTTTCATCATTGTTGATTCAATTGATCAGCACGGTGCTCTTACAGACTGTGGACCTACCTATTATTATGTTAACTTACCATGTTAACAAGCTACTTTTAGCAAAAATCAAGTAAAGCCCTGCCCCCTAATAAATGTGCATAATATCACATTGAACATACATTATCATGTACCCGCTATCTACCAACATATTAATACCGAGTATAAATAAATTCTGACTTTTGGTTGCAGAGTTATTAGCATTTGAAGACTTTACATTTGACCCTGTGACCTTATTATTATTTACGAGATGAGCACTAAAATCAAGAGGGTTCTTCTACTCAGTATGGCGCATCTATGTACCAAGTATGATTTTAATCCAACCTGCCATTGTTGAGTTATTGTTTTTACGAGCCAAGGGCGTCACATACGCACACACATACATGTTTGTTTTTCATTCCAACCGAGGACCCCATTGTATTTTCCATTGTTCAAATCCACGTACCCTAACCTTAACAATACCCCATACAATAGAATTCTTCTGAGGACGTGGCGATTCTTTAGAAATCCCAACCGAGGACCTGAAATTCTTTTGTTCAAGTCCTCGGTCAGATAGAAAAACAAACGCACACGCGCACGCACACACACACACGCAATCACCACGGCATAGATTCCTTGAGCCTTCGGGCAAAGAATCAAAAAGTTGTAATTGATCAAAACAATGGTGTATTGTCTTTAAATCAAACATTTAACGTTTTGTTACAACAGTCATCTCAGCAGTCATTTTGTCAACATTTGGAATATGGAGTTGTGAGCAAAATACACAGAATATAAATATAGATATTTTTTTTTTTTTTTGGGTGCAGTATCAGTAAACAATGTTTCTCAATTTTGCAAAAATGGAAAGCAAAACTGAATCATATCTGAATAAGAGGTTTAAAGTTGTTAAAGAAACATGATCAAACTCATCAAACATGCATTGATAGATTTACACTTTTTTTAAGCTATACCTTATTAAGTCAGTTCTTAAAGCTGGATATATACATTGCGTTGGGTGTTTGGCATTGAAAAGCAAACTCACACACATAAACTGGATACTTCTAAATCTAATCTAGAAAATCTATCTGGTTAATACAATAAACCGATTACTCCTACGTCATCAGCCTTGCCCATAAATATGCTATAAATTCATTTTATGGTCACCTATACACACATTAGTTATCCCACACTGAGTTATACTGCATTTGTCTATTTTAACACTCATCAACGGCTGATAAATAATTTCATTGACGAGCAACCTCTATTTAGGTACTTTTTGACAACTTCTAGCAATTTTGACTCTGCCAAAATCTTGGGATAATGCTGATTACCTTTAACAATAAGTTATAGCAAAATAATTGCTGAGGCCCTATGAATAGAATGGATATTTCCATGTGTTTTTTCCCCTAAAATTTTTACTAAAATTACATAAACACACTTTATATTAGATATACCAATTGCTACATCAAGGAATGTATGTACCACCCTAGTGTTCCTTCAACATTGCTTCCAGATAGCAATACAGTTTCATACATTCTTCCTTTCTGATCTCAAACCACCATGGTTTGGATTGATGTCTAAACAGTATGGTTTGGCGGGAGGGGGGGGGGGGGGGGGGGGGTTGCCAGGTATGGCACTCTCAGACTGGGTTTGACAGTCTTGTGAGCATGATGCATATATAAAGTATATTCAAAGTTGATTTACGGACTTATTCAACTTTTACAGACCATAATTTTCTGCGGAACCCTCTGCAGAATCCTTTTGCCCTCGCAGACCTTCTAGACAGACTTTACAGAATCAGTAATGTTTTCTGGATGTCATGTTGTGATAAAGTTGGCTCTTATTAAACCTGTATAGCGTTCATGCATTTATGTATACAAAACTTCACAATGTTTGGAACAATGTCTTAGATAATTATCAATTTTCCCTGAATTAAACAAACTTATATTTGTAAGTAATCCTTGATTTTATGGCTATAAACATTGCTTACTCTGCCTCTCGCCCCCCCCCCCCCCCTCCTTCTCCTCCTTCTTCCTGTTACTTCATCTTCCACTTCCCATCCTCTAAATGGTAGATATGCGGATCCGTGTTTGGGAAGATCATTCTCGGCATCGGATTCGATAGCATAAATTTGAAAGTCTCTCTCGTCTGTTGCACATAACCTGGTTTCTCAACCTCTGGGGATGTCGATGTATACTGTGAATTATGAAGAAACAAACCAACTTGAAAACACACAGCATTTCAGTCTGAGTTCCTCGATATGTATGAGGGAAGATATCTCACCAAAATAGAGTCCCTCTCAACTTTTACAAACACGCAAATCCTTGATCATCTTCTATAGTAATTCCTCCAGAATTTTCAACAGAATTCCATTTTGCACTTATGTCCTATCGCCTCAACATCTGTTAACACCCTGCCCCCCCCCCTCCCCACTCCCAATAGAAAGAAAAACTTGAACACAAAAATATGCTCAGTTTTTTTAGTTCATAAACTTTGCCATCCTCCTTCAAAATTCCAACTAAAATTCTTGGTTACCTCCACCACCTCTAACTTTTAGTAGTTCCAATCGTTGTTAAATGTTTCTGTTTCTATACAGTGCTGGTTAACTTACCTTAAGAAAGGTATCATCTGGTAGTGAAAGGAGTGTTGCCAGATGCCTAGGTACACGATAATTGAATGGGTGTATCCTAAACTCTCCCGATTCAGGGAAGTACACCTGTGTCATCTGGAAGACAAGAAGGATAAACTTCAAGGATAAACGATCAAGTTGTGGAAATACAAGAGGATTTAACAACATTAATGAAGATTTCTGTTCAGGCTCTATCAGACATGCAATTTCACGTCACTGCAAACTTGTTCTGGTATGGCAAACCGAATGATACACATAATGTGGCCCATCTGCAAATTCACTTGCAAAATTTGTACAAAGAATCTGTGTGCTTCAGTATGTCAAAGAAACACAAGAGACTTTGTAAGGTAACAATGCCACACCCCCCCCCCCCCCACACACCCATCTTTGTCGTCAAACCTTAGTAACACCCCTGATTGTAGAACTAACATAGCAATGAACTTTCATTCAAAAATACTTTCACATTAATTTTCTGATAAGGATCTTACAAATTCTTGGAAACAGTTTGAATGCAGTAGCAGTTCTTGAAACTCAATCTCTAAATATGGACTTTCATTGGATGTCAACAAATACACTACTTTATTTGAAATTTGCTGTATGTATATTTCTGATTATTTAAAACCTGCTGTTTCTAGGTCATTACAACCACTGAATGGATTTCATCTGCAGCATGTAACTTACTGCATGGACATCTCCAAAAATTCTTGCAGACCTTAGCATCGCATTTGGACCCTTGTCTTCAAAATCAGCTGGAAAAATTTTACCCGTTTTCACATTGACTCCTGAAATAAAAACAACTGGTTATTAAGAGTTGGGTTCTACATAAAACAGAAAAAAACAATGAACAAAGAATTAAGGAGCATCAAATATCTTGCTAGCTAATGAATGACAACTTTAGGAGCCTCAAATATCTTGCTAGCCAAATGAACAAAGACTTTAGGAGCATCAAATATCTTGCTAGCCAATAAACAAAGACTTTGAGAGCATCATATATCTTGCTAGCCAATAAACAAAGACTTTGAGAGCATCAAATATCTTGCTAGCCAATGAATGAAGACTTTAGGAGCATCAAATATCTTGCTAGCCAATGAACAAAGACTTTGAGAACATCAAATATCTTGCTAGCCAACGAACAAATACTTTAGGAGCATACAAATACCTTGCTAGCCAAATGAACAAAGACTTTTAGAGCATCAAATATCTGACTGCCACCCCCATCAAAGAAATTGTTACATAGGGATAGACAACAAAGCATAGAATATGTAATTCGAAGGCCACCAGCTCAAATCCGGCTATAGCCAAAAATTTCTTATTCTTTTTTAACGTAACACCCTTGTAATATAGTCAGACCTGATATTGTTACACACATTCATTTCATTCAACGATCATCTGTCGCTGTTCCAAGGAAATCTAACAGATAACCTGCAAATGTTTTGTAAAGCAATATTGAATTGACCCACCACTTTGACTATTATTCTTTCTGAGTGCAGTTCACGGCATTTCTACTGCCATTGATCAATAATGCCAAGAGACATGAGAAAGTTAAGCAAATAATAGAAAATGTTTCTACTGACACCATCCATTCATAAAAGTATTATTTTCAGTAGTATTACTTACCAACTCCATAAAGAATAGGCCAATTGATGTCTCCTCTTACTACATTGTTTACTTCTGTATAAAGGAAAAGGTACAAACCGTAAGCTGAATTCTATAACTTCAGCCAGTTTTCTAAAAAAAATAATCATAATAAATTTACTATCAAAAAATGCTTTTTAATAACAATAAAACAATGTTTTCTTAATGAATGGCTTTATCATACTGTGTCATTTGCAATACAAAAAAAAACAAAAACAAAATCCTCGCAGAAAAAGACAAACTCTTCCAAGTATCTCATCAGAGAGGTTATAAGGATAATATGAGAATAAAACAAGGCACTAGAGGTTTGAAAGGAAACAAAGAGCCAGCATTCAACCGGGCGCTCCATCAGGATTTAGGGATCAAATAGCCGGCCTACAGCTTTTGAAGTATTGATTGAAGTATGATAATGCGATCCACTGTAAACATCTGGACAAAGTTAACTGACTAACCTGTCAGCCTAAAGAATCTACTTTGGTGTCTCTTTGATAAAAAATATAGTATTCATTCCCAGTTTATAATATTCAATATTCCACAAACATAACAGAGTGATTAGAGAAGAGCAGGGTGGTGGTGGTTGGGGGGGGGGTACTTTATCTGACATCTTGCAGTGAATGAAAGGGTGGGTGCACAGGTGCTGATCCTCACCTCACAGAATGAACCAAATAATTTGGAATTTAAAGAAGAAATTGTTAGATGGGATGATTATACAAGAAGGTTATTTTTAACAATTAATAGTACAAATGAATAGTATACCTGTGCAGCATAAAGATTGCAAATGAATGTTTGTTCCCTGATTTTGTAAGGCAGCTAAGAAAGAAAAGAGAATGGAGGAGTTTAATGTCAGGGAAAATAACATTACAAACATACGTGCAACCACAAATAAAGCTTAAAAAAAGTGTCATATTGCCAGCTATTTCTCATCCTACTCTGTCTAATCTAGCAAACAGATAGCATGTTACCTCAAAAATGAGTTTCATATTGTCTGCTATAATGATGTGATAAGGGATAACATTTAGTATTCTTCGTTAAAAAATATATATATATTTTAGTATGCCTTTCTCTTCCTACTCTTTCTAATCCAGAAAACAATTAGAGAATTTGTGATCTCTTTTTGGAAGATCACATTTTGAAGAGTGCCTCGTAAACCCAGCCACCTTTTTTCCTTAAGTTTGGTAACTTGGGTCCACAGTCTATGGGACTAACCACAAGGAGATCATGCCCAAACGAAGCCCAGCTGTATTAATCTCGCTGTATTAATATGTTACAGTTACTATCTTCAAAATCAATTTGAAAGTAACATTCTTTATAAAAACTAACGATCCATTTTAAACGTATCAGACAACAAAGAGTGACTGTATAAAAAGAATGGTCTCCCTATGGTGAACACATCATGGCTACAGCTATCAATGAAGAAATGTGGTGACTGAGCGGATACAAACACAATGGTACTTTCGCTGACCATGTGGGTGTTTCAGATATAGACTAGCTCAGCCAAAATAATTTATGCAAATATCTTCCTGTGAACAATTTTCCCAGCTTGACAATTTCAAACAGTGGCGATTTCCATGCAAGTAGAAGTACTGATTATTAAACCTGTTACCTGCAGTAGGGATATGATCCAATCCACAGCACTCATTTACTGAGAGAAATCTCTGTTTGTCTGTACAGTAAAACAACTTAATAGGTTTGAAGCTAGTAACTCAATTGAGACTGGTGGGCTGTGAAGAGTAGAGCTGATTAATATTCACTGAAGTACACTGTCACTTTTGGAATAAAGATAACCCTTCCTGCATTTAATAGACTTACCAATCATATTGCATGTTAGATGTGCAGAGGTATTCTTTGAATCACAGAAACCGCCAAATAGATGTGCCTCAATTCTGTTGAATTTAATGAACAAAATGCAAACATTAATATAGTATAGCCTACAAATTACACCGTGTTTTCAACTTTTTATATTTAACAAAACAAAAACTCATTCTGTTGTTAGTAACATTGGCACCATACAAGAAAATGATATTTGATGGCTAATTTCAAGGCATATCAATTTTCTGCTGCTGGGTGAAAACAACTTGCAGGGGATGGATTGTTTGTGTTTGTAAATTCTGTTATAGTTTTATGTATCTGGCAACTGTGCCGTAAGTCGTATCACCATGGCGACTAATTTGAAAATAATATCTTTAATTTGCTTTGTATCATTTACTTACAAAGAAAGATAATATTCATTAGCAACAGGGACAGCAATTTAAACAAAAACTGAAACTTAGATTAAATTGTTAGAGCGGTAAAATATTTCAAATCTATTCCATTTCAAAGAAAGGAATGCATTTATCATATCTAGTGTGATCCATTTCCTGGAGTAACTGATAGTTTTAGCCAGCCAAGATCAGTTGCCTTCAAACCATTACATCTGTATTTATGAACAAACTCTTGAGATGGGACTTCTTTTTTTCGAAGATTGCAGACGATAACAATTATTCTTTCTTTCTGATAAAGTGACATTTCCTGTCAGATAAAGATCTGTTTAATGCTTTAACATATAGATATACGATACATAAAATAGCTTGTAAGGCTTTAACATGTCTCTCGAGAAAAAATTAGTTTGAAAAGTGAAAGTTTAAATACCGTCCTTGAGAGGGGCTGACATCATCGTAACTGTTCAATAATTGGATCATAGTTTCCAGTCCCTGCTGAGTATTTTGTCCATCAAAATGGGCCAAGGCTGTCGCCCCAGTTCCTATAAGAGCAAGTTGAAATGATCATCACCAACAATAGGTTTGATGCTCGTCAATGTTATTTGACTACAGTATAGTTATGATCATTAACACCATAAAAATTGGAATTATGCATCGAATAACCAAAGGTGAAATTTATCAAAAGCAATTCAAAAAGCTGCTTAATTTACAGACTTAGTCACAATTGTCTTCCTACCGATCTTTAGTATCCTCTAACGAACAGGGAGAAAGGGGTGGGGGTGGGGGAAGGGTGGGGGAGATAGAAATATCTGTGGTGTAAAGATCTGGCTTTTTTGTTCTTAGATGTCTGAATAAATTTCACACGTATAGTTTTGGCAAAAATTCATAACCAAATTTTTCTCATGGAAATAATATCCAATGCAACTTTATTATTATTTTATTGATTTATCTCTTTTAATCTTAGAAATGATCAGCAAATTAGGTACAACAGGGTCAAAGCAAAGTATTAAAACTTTTATCAGATTTAAAGACTTTTCATTTCAGCGTTCACCTACGTTTACCAAAACCAAAAGAAAAGGCTAAAAATACAACTATTTAGTGAGTAAGTATGATCATCAAAGAATGTAACTCTCTCAATACAGCTATGCCAAAGACAAATTGATCTGTAATGCCAGCTTTCACAAATGATTAATAAAAAAAAATGTATAATCCAGAAACTGGCACACTCAATTAAAACCGTAAGAATAAGAATAAAAAATAACCTGTATGCCGAAGAATCAAGATGTGGCAAGTGGTGGCATCGTCTGACCCAAGGATATCAATTCGATCTGTCAAGAGAACAGAATTGTTGCTAGAATATGGACTACATTCATTAAATAAGGTGCTCTTAAGGACATGATTTTCGAAAGCCATATCTGTGGAATGTGTCTCTTGATGTACATTAATTGTGTAAAGACTTTCAGAACGCATTGCAGTAGACACAGATTACTACACTAATGTGGAAACCTAGATAATAAAGTGACTACAACATTGGAAAAAAATTCCAATGTCATTAACCTTCATCTATTGATGAGGGCCAATTTACATAATCTATTTTACAGGAACACTTTCTGTTTATTGCAAAAAACTTTAATTCAATTATTGAATATCTTCGTCTTTAGTAGCACAAGTCTGGACGTAATCAATATTATTCCAGTTCAATTTCTGCGTCTGTAAATCAGTTCTTACTTTGTTTTCGTTTCTGTTTGCCTCTGAAGAAGATCTTGCTAGGATTGCATCATCAGGCCCTCTAACTTTACATACTTACCTGCACCTGCCTTTTTGCAGTAGATAAGCAGTTTACTATGTGTAACAGTAAGTGGGCCTGACGTTTCGATCCTAGCAGGATCTGCTTCAGAGGCCTCTGAAGAAGATCCTGCTAGGATCGAAATGTCAGGCCCACTTACTTTTACACATTCTCTTACACTGGATCTTTAGTGGATAAGCAGGTTACTAACAGTTTTTGTTTGATTTTGAAGCAGTTTGGTAACAGGTTTTTTCTCCCTTTGATTTTCAGACAATACTGTATCTTTAAACGTCTGTATTTTCCCCTCATATTTAAGTCACATAGTTTCCACGAGGGCTGGTTAATGATGTAGAAACAGAGCATATACTCACCATCCTGAGGATGTGTAGCTGCAATTTCCCTCTGGTAGACATAAACAGTCCTTGGTAATGATGTAAATTTCTTTGATGGTTGTCTTAAAATAAGCTCTGACGAATCCTGGACAAGAAAGAAAATTATGAAGTTATATGAAATGTCTTTGAGAGAAAGTGTCAAAAGTTTTCTGTCAATGAAACTCTGAACACTGTATGAATTAGGGATAGGTACAGTATTATCAGTTTAATAAAACCTTAGTCCAACTTTTAGTCAAATCGTTTCACCACTTTGACAAAACATTATGCAACTACTGTATAAAGTACATAGCAAACTATTAGGTCATTTAATACAACAACCTGTGAGAGTACAGGGCTTTGCCGCCCTGCTTCCCAAATTTCCCACTTTGTGAATTCCATAGAATAAAATGTAATAAAATACCCCAAATCACTTGGTATATCCCTGGTGGTTGATGAATATAAACTGCATATCGACTGATTTGACTATGCAACTGAATAATGCACATTAATGTGAAACTTAGTATAAAATAAACACAATCCACACACAAATATCAACCTTTGGAAACAAATCACTTTGTGACATGTAACAGGATTTCCTTCACTTTCCATTGGATCTGTTTTCCGTCACCCAGCTCACCACCCACCGTAACAGTTTGGAAACGTTGCTTTACCGATCAGATACTCCAGGCCATATTTTTGTTGCGACCCATAGTTTAAGGGAGCATCTGAAATACCAGCCTGCATGTTAGGTGAGTCACATTGCAACATGTTTCAAAGAGAAAAAAATGATTTGATTTACCTTCAGAGACGGACAGCTGTCAAACAAAGATGAAGATGAGGTGAAGTTGCTCTCATATATTTCTTCATTCACAAATAGAGGCATATTTCTTTCATAAATATTTCCTTGTGTAACGAATGTTGATTGTAGTGGTACCTGTCAGGAAGACAATAAACCACTGCTTATGTGTAGTCTGTATGGAGTTGGCTGGTACTGTAACCTAAAGATGTACGGACACCAATGAACTGTTTGGCTACAATATTCATGCATAAAAACAGCTTGAACAGAAGTTGTGATTGCTTACAACATACGTTTCATTCATGACTGACTCTGTGAGAGAAAGCCACAGAGATAATTGAATAACTTCATTTGCTATATTTCAGATGTAAAATATCTTTTGAACTTTGAGATAATACAGAGAATCCCATTTACCTTCAAGCTTTTTGGCTTCGTGGTTTTATATCTTGGACAAAATGTACTCGCTTCGAGATGAGGTGTTCTAAACTTTTGCATTTGTTCAACATCCTTGCAACATACAAACACTAAAACACTGAGAGGCCCTCAAAATTCCATCCTCCCTTTAAACCCATCTTTGCACAAACACTTACCCAGGGTCCATGACCCAGGGTATTCCACGAGGACTGAGCCCCACAGAAGCAAAGCTTAGCATGATGAGAGCTAGGTTAGCTGCCAGTGGACTTGATTTTAATGAAACAATAACTTCATTGGGGCATCTGTTTCAAGTTGACATCTCAGAAAACTGTACATAAATTTTCTGACATCTGCAAACATGCATTGAACCACTGAAATTTGTGTGACCCACTTTTTGAGTCATGCAATACTTTGATCTCAACATGGAGAGTGGGGTCCGGGGGAGTGGGGGGACTTCAAAATGTCAGATTTCCTGAAAGAAATCTTGTCACCTTACCCTAGCACCTATAGGTAGTAGGCTACTGTAACTTTTAGTGTAAGCGTAAGAGCCCTCTTTCAAGTCTAGATTTCTGCGGCTCAATCTAGAATACGGTATGGGCTACACTACAGTAGTACTAAATTATAGTATACATAATGTACTAGTAAACACAAACCTGGTGTACTGTAAGGTGGAATTTATAAAAATCAACATAACGATCTAGCCACAAAATTACAACTCCATTGTCTAATTACCGAAATTCATCAAATGTGAGCACCGATGACCTACCAAAAAGTATGCGTTCCTCTATGTGCCAAGGACTCGTTGCAAACCACATTCACAGAAACCAAATCCACAGGCTTACATTAGAATCAAATACAAGAGCCTAATTACCAGTTCCGCTAATGTTTGGTAGTTTTTGCTTAGGTGGGGCCTATTGACCCGGCCGCCGGGTGAATAGCGAGCGGAGCTTATCGGCCCGGCCGCCGGGTGAATAGCGTACAGTGTGGCTTATCGACCCGGCTGCCGAAATGAATGGCGCGGGAGAATAGCGATTGCGTTTGTTTGTGTGGGGGTCGATCGCCGCTGATGATCCTCAGCGCAGGCAATTGCAGACTTTAATAGCACGGCCTACTGAACACATGCGCTTGCCCTGCCTGACGTGCGTACGTAGGCCTACACAGTAAATTTATATGAGATCCAGGACTGTGCACAACTTCCATGGTACCATCTACAGCCGGGTGAATAGCGAGCGGGGCTTAGAGGCCCGGCGGCCGGGTCAATAGCCACTACCTTTTGCTTAGATTGCGTAATATGCTTGCCTCCTGAGCGTGATTGCAATGTGGTTCCGATGTGGCAGTGTAAAATTTCCCCGAAGTATTTTATCCGGGGGTTTAAAAACAACCTACCAGATAAAATAAGTCCTTTGTGTTATACCGCCTATGCTCAGTGTACAGGGCATGTGATCAATGCTGATCAAGTACCCTTAATTTAAAGGGTGTGAAGACTCGCGCAAAAAGAAACGTCTAATGCCGGTAATCTGACCTAGTTTCGAGTGAGGTGTAACAGAAGTGTTAGACACCACCATCTTTCCCAGAAAATACGCACACAGCTTGCTACCGTCGTTAATTAGACACTAGTGTACAGTCAGTACATGCAGCTGCAGTCAATACCCACAGCACAGTGTACAAACGATACATCGATGGACATCTCAGGTCCAGCTAAAGATAACAAGGTATCATGTTTCATTACTGTCTGCATTTTGTAGCGACAAGCAGAAAACTTCACTTGCAAGCAACGGAAAGTTAACTTTTTCAGAGCGCGGCACGCGGTTTGAGGGAAGTCTTCAGTGCCTTTAATTAATGGTCAGAAGGGAAAATTTAGACATGATTAACTTCTTCAATACAGCACGACATTGCGTGTATAATTTACCATTACTTCGTCAAAGTGGTGGATATTTAACCAGCCAACGATGGCGCTATGCTTATTACCCGATGGCCGGGTAAATAATGCTTAATTATCCGATCATCTGGTTAATACGCAGTTGTTGATGCTTATTTACGTGACTATGATCATCGGGCGGAGAATAAATACAACCTTTTGTTTACGTTCCACATCATTAAGGCATCGAGGAACAATGTTACTTGGTCCTATTTTACCGATGATAGGGAGAAAAGCATAAGCGAGTAATAATTTTCCCAACCGTTATGCGGACATTTGATGTGATCGGTTAAATAACGGTGAAATGTGTTTTGCTCCTGTTCATATGCAAAGTTTATCTAGCGAATCGAAGAACTGCACTGTATGCATACTACGGTACGGTATCCACACACAGTACCAGAGCAGTATCATGCACTTACAAGGGCTGTACAATTACTTCATACACTCCCGACAATATATTGGTCGATTGTGATCGGGTAAATAAGCGGTGTTGTGTGCTTATTTTCCCGGCGATCGGTAAATAGCCACAACGTTCGTAAAAAAATATATATAAAAAAACAAATAGTGAACATTCGCCCCTTCTGACCCATTCCGTCCCCCAGCCTGGCTACGGGTCTGAGACTACGTTTATGTTATAAATATATTGATCACACGCCACACGTTAAGTGTAAGCCAAGGGGTTATAATAGTTATCATGTACATCCAGGGAAAAATGGAATTTGAATATGCTGTTGAATCTTGTGCTGAATTTCTCGTACATTCGCTACAGATTAGGAGATACAACTGACTTGTAAAGTAAGTACAACAACGGAAGTGGAACCAGCCCAAATTGTCCTGGGTTTTGAGGTCATTTACGCATAGTTTCAGCTTTAATCTATAACGTTATAGGCATATACCTACTTAATGTGTATAAACATTAATTCAGATACTGACAAGTGCTGTCTTCAGGAATTGTATAACCTAATAAAAGTCCGTTAATAACCGACGGTTCTAGCCTAGTTCTAAAGCACAGTGCCATAGCGTTTCCACAGGCAGTGAAGGGACTTCGGGTACAGTACATGCTATGAAACTTTGAAAGCACGAACTTTCCGATTGGTAATGCAACAAATTTAGTAATTTCCACTCGTTTCTGGTACTATTGTGAAGTTAATAATCACAAGAGAAAGTGAAAACAAAATATATTGCCCATCTTTGTTATTGACTTTTGTTAAATTTTTGTCAAAATCAAAGCCCTAAATGTTCGCAAGCTCATTTCACAACTTTACGTTAGGCCACAGGCCTGGTTTGTATAATCACCATGGTCCTATGCCTTGCACCAATATGAAATGTCTGTCTGTCTCTTTCTCCCTCTAATAAATATTCTGTAGCAAAGCTCTAGCCATTCCAAGGACACATTTCAAAAAACCATTGAGCCATTAGTTGCTTTGCTTGTTGTTTTTTATGTGTTTTTTTCCTATTAGTTATAGAGGTCAAGACTATTGCTGTCTTATGTGTTCAATTAAGTATTTGTTCCACTGACTTTGGTGCAAACAAAGGATGGTTTTGTTTCTTCATTCGGTCAATCTCTGGGAATGTGGCAAAAAAGTACATTGTCATGATTGTGTGAAATCTTGTTTACTACACAACAATAAACAATAAGAATTGTTTGGACCATGATCAAGATTGAATGTATGCATGTTCATACATGTACATGATCATTGTTTATTTGTTTTGTCTTTTTTCCAGCTAGGCCACTTTGGCAGTCAAGATGGATAACGTATCACAGAGGATATCAGACATTCACGAGCTCCTACTAGAGGTATTTTCCAAGTTTATCAAAAAGTTTTGTCTTTGATAGTGATAATGTGGAATGTCTTCATCACGTCTAGGAAATTGTTGGTCAATAGTCATATCACACAATCTAGTATATTGCAATGACTGGATATCTGGTCTCAAAATATGTTATAACCTACAGTAGTATATTTATGTTCTTATTGTATTGCCTACTGGCAAGGGGAAAATAGCCAACTGGTGCCTTTTCTATATATACTGGCAAATGGCAAAGTCCAAGGGCATGTATTCAGCTTGTAAATAGCTTGAATGTCAAATCCTGTGGTGTGTCTACATAGGTTGTGCACTACTGATTGCTGATTCAAATTACTGGATATCAGATCTCAAAATTTGTTATAACCAACGCCCCCCTACTCCCAGTGTACCCTGTAGCGCCCCCCTGAGACTTCCCAACGCCCCCAGGGGGGCGGCAGGGACCACTTTGAGAACCACCGTTCTAGGCCAAACTAAGTTTCATTGGTATCCTCATGCCATACTATTTATCAACTCTCACAATACTGAAAACCTGTCACATTGGCACTTTAACTGTGGTGAATCTTAGAGGTGTTTGTTTATACTTCTGTCTCGTCCTTTAAAGTGCGTCAGATTCGGCCTATTCTTTACGTACTTACAGTATTGTATATATATATATGGCATTTATTTCCATTTCCTATGAAGGTTGTTCTATCTTTCTGCCTTTGTTTCACAGGAGGAGGAAGAGTTGAGTGACTTCAGAGAAAACCTCGATAAAAGTGACCAGTTGACTCAAAACATGGTATGAAAAGTTTAAATGAGTGATAAATTAACAGAGTTGTACATTAGTCATGGTACGTAGAAGATGCTGGAAGGTCTGGCCCACTTAAACTTCTTATCAGCTCATATGATTTAGATTAGAACATACTGACCAGCTCAATTCTAGTCAAGTAAATCCATACATTTGTTGTTAGCAAAATTTACAGTTATACAAAGCCCAAAACTTGTTTTCATATCAATGCAATCTTTTGAATCTATCTTTCCTTGTACCTATGTGCATCTACTGTAAAATACTGTAAAAGTATGAAGATGTTTCACCTTTCCCCAAGGATGCAGATATGGTTACCCAGAGCTTTGCAGCTCACCCACCATTAAAAACTTCCCAGCCTCAGCCCTGAAAATGAGGATTAGTTAGAAAAGTATGTTCTGATATCTTTCGCACCAATATACTCAGGCTGACATGTACAATACTGTGTATCATGTTAAAATCATATTAATGTTTTGAAGCATTAAATATAGAAGAGCTTATGTATATATCCTTTCCAATCACAGGTTGGCATTCTAACGTCATTTGAGAATCGTTTGAAGCAGCTGGAAGAGACCATCCTCCCAGTCCATAAAGAGACAGTCAACTTACAGAAACTTCAACAAAGTATCCTTTCAACCAAACTGTAGATTAATATGTAATTTTTTTTTTTGGGGGAGGTTGTATGTCAGTGAGCCATTCATAGAGATGAATGTTATCTCATCAAAACTGGTACCCCCATAGGTGTTTAAGTAAATGTGCAGGAAATAAACCTGCATGAATGAACAGTATTATAAACTGCTGTTAATATCCCATCTAAAATTATATTTCTACTTAAATCTGCCTGTGATGCAGTGTTAGCCCTACTGCCCTAGTATGTTGGTGAGGGGGGGGGGGATAAATTACAGGAATGCCGAAATGGCGCATCCTAATGTAGACACTGATTGCTACTTAAAGGGGCTTAGAAAATCATATTATATGGTACTGTCAATGTTGTTATATTCCTAAGTTTGATCAATGAATGTAAACAAAAGACTTGAATACTGAGCACTTTAAAGGGGCCTTGGCATATGATTATTTGTGGTACTGTCAATGTTGTTTATATTTCTAAGTGTGGCTGAGTTTTTTGTCAATTACTAAATTAGGTGTTTGTGATTGTATTCTTTTTGCATTCATTTCCTGAACATCATCTTAAACTTAGACATAGAGAGTGCTTTGACTTCCTTTGATAATGTTTTGAAACACCACGAGGCTGTCAAAGAGTTGGAACCAGTTATTAAACATGGGTAAGAGAAAAACCTTTTCTATATCGTCAAAATATTTTATTGCAATTCTTTAATTTAGCATGGTTTGTCGATAGATGATTTTGTTAAGTTAAATTTAACTCAAGGATTAGGAAGCCAACAGCAGGTCATTTGATGATCATGTGATGATCATTTGATTAACATGTGATGATCATTTGATGATCATGTGATGATCATTTGATTATCATGTGATGATCATTTGATGATCATGTGATTCATGGATGAACATCAGCTTTTATCCAGCCTTCTCTTTGCAATGATACAGTAGTTCAATTACAATGCAGGCATGCACATATTTGTTGTACCCATTCCTGCCGCCAGGACCGCCAGTTAACGTCCCCATCCGATGGATCCGAATATCTGTCAGCATCTGATCACTTTCTCACATACTGATTGAAATCAAACTGTTGTGGTTTGCACTAAGTCATCCAATCATAAATCATAAATAGAAGTTCAGAATTTTCATACTGAAGCCGGATCATAATCACTGAAAAATATTCAAGATATTCAAGGGCCAAAATTTCTTCACATATAGACACATGATATCTGTATTAAATATCTAATGAATGCATGAACTTGTGATAAACAGCATTTGGATCTAATAAAGAAGGTTTTTTTGTCTTATCAATCAACCACAAGGTTGAATGACAAATTGATGGTGACCAATAAACTGTTAAAAGAGCGATTGGGGAATTAGACAAAGAGAAAATTTCACTTAAAACGGGGAAGGGGGGTGTGGGGGAATGCTGTCTCCATATCCTTTCAGGTTTGTAACATTTATTTTTCTAAAACTTTATCGTTTTTAATATTTGATAAAGATTCTACATTAAGAGTACGAAAGATAATCAGGCTGATTAACTTTATTTGTTTGATATATTGATTAGGTTTCTTTTTCTGTTAATTGTTTTTGTTAATGACAGTCCAGGAGAAGATTTAGAGCAGTATCTCAAGAACATGGATCTGATTATTGATGCTAAGGTGTTCTTCAATGAAAACAATCCCAGTAGCCCTGAAGTCATAAAAGCTGTGAGTATTATTCGATCGAAGTTAATAATATTTAGTTAGTTCCAGAAGTGAGTAATAAGCCGGCCGCAAAACTGCCCGGTCTGAACACTGCACAATCAACTCAACAGATTACATGACGGATCAAGATATTGTCAGAGTGGCGTCGACTTCAGTCCATAAAAATTGAACACGTAGCTTATTCCAAACCGGCATTCGGCAGTCTGCGACGGCTCGCCATCACAATTGCATGGTTTAAAAAAATGTAGCCAATTACAGGGAAGTAGTTACTGTGACCTTGCATGTGACCTTATCAAGCACAAGTCGTTAACATAAGGCATGTGTGCTCCTTTATAAGTTGGTCAGTGTGCAGGGTCAGTCGTAAGACTGGGGGTCTCCATGACTATCGAAAAGTAGGTCAAAAGGTCAAGCTGAGTCGGGTCATGTGATATATAGTGGTGGCAGTATGCAGCCAACTTAATAATCAACAATCATTGGTTGATCGTTTTCTTCCGTCACAGGAATATTAATTGGATTTTGGCACTTGGTAATTTTAAGATAATTCTTGTAGTAGTTTTCCTGTATCAATTATCAAGTGTGACATTTCCTGTTCCCTTTTTCCTAACAGACGAATTTGTTTGAGAACGGCAAGAAAGTGTTAGAACAGTATTTCCAGCTGCAGTTGTCAAGCCACAGCCACCCTGTTCCACCTGTGAAGCTTTTACAAATCCTGGATTCAAGTGATGGTAAGTAGCCTTCTGATCTACAGTACGTAGATCTGAGCAAAGTTCATGAACAACAAGCTGAACTTTTTGCCTTTATCGGGAAATCCAAAAGTGCTTCCAGTAATTTCAAGGGTTTATTGAATGTGTGGGCTTAGAAGCACACTTTTTTATATAGTTGTATACCTGTTGTATCCTGAAACCATGTAATGGTTCCTTTAGTTAGGTTGAAGGTGTGGGTGTTGCACCGGTCAGAGTTTCCGGCTAAAACCCTCCCCATCAGGAACCAGTTTCTCTTGACCTATTCAAACTTGCTTTTGTACAGTGTTGTTGGTTTGCTAAATTTGGAAATGCGGTTTGGTTCTGTTCTTTCAATAGTTTCACAACAGCTTCAGTGGTCATCACTGCAATGCAGTAATGCATCTCCCTCAGTTAACTGCTAAGGTACACTGTCCTCCAATCAGATGAGAACATTAAGTGGCTGTCCTGTGAGCAGGAATAGATGTAACAATTACACACCTGCCTTTGTTAATTATTTAATAAATAAAAATTTTAATTTCTGAACACTCATGGAAGAGCTAGGGTAGCATGTGTTCGTTTATGATCTTCACATGGATATGTTTTCAAATGAACTGCTGGCTTTCTAAGTAATCCTCTCGAAATACTAAACCGCAAAAAATCCTTTGCCCTTCTTCTTCTTGTCTAGATGTCGCAGAAGAAACTGAACCCGTCAGTTTGGAGCCTCTCCCAGGTAAGGACTTAGCATTAGTGTGTTAATGTTAATATATATATATGGATATGCAGAGATGAAATGTAACTATGGATATATACGTTTATCTGTTATAAAGATAGAAGCCTCAAACTGTAGAAGGAAGGATGAAATTTGGTTCACCGTTCAACTCACATTTCAAGTTGTTTACAAGCATCATAGTTGTCTACATCTTATCAATGCTTCATTGCAAAAAATTCTTTTACAAAGTTGCGTATTATTTCCTTCGCAGAGAAAGTCGAAAATGAACTTTCGGAGGTGGCGAGGTGGTTGAATGAAAAGGGAGATACACAGAAATTTGTAGAGATCTACTATGTTACCAGGGCAACGGTTATGAAGAAGAGTATAGAAGAACTGAAGGACCACTTAGCTAAGAAATCTGGGGGCAGTGTTTCTGCATTTGTAAGTAGATATAATAAATAAATACGTCATTTATATAGCGCTAAATCACAAAAAGTATCAAAGCGCTTCACAAGAAACAATAAAAAGGAAATAAATACAGAGAAAACAATTAATAACCTAATAAAAATAGTCCTAAAAATACCAACACAATAAGAGGTTATTAAAAAACAATAAGAGGTTATTAAAATACAATAGGAGGTTATGTAAAAAAAAAATATTAAAAACAAAAACAGATATACACCTCTCGTAATGTTGTAGTCTATACTAAGATGTATATTTGCTCCTTTCTCTATGTACTTTTCTTCTTTTTATCCTTCATTCTTGTCATCCTTCCTTTTCTTTTGATGTTGCTAAAAAAAAACCATTGCTGGTGTTTAGTTTCTTGTAACCTAGACAACCAACACTGTATATGAGGTGAGCCATGATTGGTTGTTGATATTGTCAATTGTTCAAACCAACCAATTTTGGAAATTTTACATAAATATAGATGGTTGCATATTTATTAATTTTTGTTTGTTTTTATTATGTTTTGTTATATGTTTAGGTATCAAGAAGAATGGGTAAGCTGAGGGAACCATTACAGAGGAAGGGTTCGACATTACTGAAACAGTGAGTATAGTCTCTTGTAAACTAGATTACTACTTCCGTTGATATTTAGTCTATGTGTAAAAGTAAGTTGGCCTGACATTTCGATCCTAGCAGGATCTTCTTCAAAGGCTAAATGACAAGTAACAGTACCAGAAGGGACAAAACCACGCACAGAATACAGACAGATAATGAGCATGGTGAACACAAAGAGATAGATGTAAGGGGATTAGTAGACAAGGGATGGAGAGAAGAAAGCAACAGGGGAAGAGGAGAGATAGGAGATAAACAGTGGAGGGACAAAGAGAGGATTAAGAGAGAAAGAGAGGAAAGGGATGTTTAGTCTACTTTATTGTTAGTAATTATTATTCATATTCTGGTTCGTAGTCCACCATTGTCCATGTTAAGGTACAATGTTGTACGGTAATCGAGAGTATCGCATGTAATATTTAATCTCAAATACACTGAATTAAATTCCTGTTTTTATCTTCTTTCCTTCTTACAGAGGAAAGAAAGGTCCACCAAAACCGACCAGTTTTGAACCAGGTAAGTTTTGTCAAGTCCCATATAGTAGCACAGAAAAGTTTAACACAATTTCTGTAAATTGAGGTTTGCCTGTTACTTCGGTTGTGGTTTCGTCTTGTTTGATTTTAAGGTCACCGTAAGCAGAATTCTCTTGTCTCGGAGGTCAAAGATGATCAAGTGGACCCAGAGACAGTCAGCTTCTTGTGCTGCACAACAGGACTGCTGAAATTAATGCAGGTAATACTATAACATTGACTAGATTTATAAACTTATGGCAAAGTGAGGAAGCAACTGTGTGTATAAATTTCACAAAAGTTGTGTCTAGTAGCAGAACTCTTTGCTGCAAATTTTCCAAGACTTTACTTCATGTAACCATTTCATTACAACTGATGCAGGCTTAACTCTCACAAAGTAATATGTTTTGTTACTAGCATCTTTGATTATAATCCATATGTTACATATATCAAATAACGCTCTGCCTGTTATGGTTACTATTCATGAAACATTTATTGATTGGGGGAAATATTTATATGAACTGTGGGTTAGGTAACTAACCTGGTTAAATAAGAAAAAGTTGATGGTATTTTTTTATTAATCTTTTTTTTTTTTTTTTTTTTTCTGCAGAGTGAAGTACAACTCCTACATGTTATCCTCATCAAAGATTTCCAGAATAAAGCTCTGAGTAAAATCATTGAAACACCTCTGGAGACCGTCCTTCGAATGGGAGACGTAAGTGATTGGTGTGTTTGGTGCTCTGTAGCTTTATTGATGTATATGTGTTCATTGTTATAGGATGGTGTAGCATTGAAGAAAAGTAAAAAGAAAGGTATGACAATTAAAAGCCATGTTGTTTCAACTTCCACCTGGTTCAAAATTAGACTACTGTTAAAATAAAAAATGTTGATTTAATATAAATACAATATAATATCTTTTTTGAAAATGTGATCTATATCTTATAGTGGTGGCAAGTTTTTTTTGTACATAAACTCTTAGATCTGAATAAATTTGAAAGTTCCAGCAGTTGGATACAATATGTTGACGTGTGGTATTTAACTTCCACATGGTTGAGAAAGTAAGCACTGCTTCTGCCATGTTGTTATATCTAGATCCTAACACTGAACAGGCTCGTAATTAAAGTGATCAGTAATTCAATAGGTACTGCTTTAACTCAAAAAGAAAAACATTTCATGAAATGCCATGTAATCATTGCTTGAATGATATCGAAATATAATGTCAAAATTTCATTATCTGGAAGTTACATTTGCACCGTCTCGGTCTTCAGGTTGGGTTTAATTTGTTATTTTATTTGTACACCGGTATTCTCTCTTGGCAGAGCATCGTTCAAACAGCGAAGAGAGGTGTTAGCAAGCACGACTACACTGCCGTTCACGGGATCCTGCCAATTCTACGTTATCTCCTCGCTGTGGAGAAGGATTTTGATGAGACATTGCAGGTATATGTGGAACTCTTTCAGTTGACACCATAGCAACAGGATTTTGTGTATTTGTGTGTGTTGTGGTTGTATGGTAAATCCCATGACTGAACTCAGTTTATAGATAGATGAAATAGTTTTGGAAGTCATTACAGGTATATGGGACTCCTCTGTCACCATGTTAGCAACAAGACTTCTGTTTCTTTGTATCAAGCTTTGATGTTAGGAGTAGATTCTTTCAGTGCAAGTCAATTTATCAATAGATAACAGAATTGTTCTGAAATCATTTCAGTTAGATATAACTCCTCCAAATGTCACTATAGCAACAGATTTCTCTTCATTTGCATCAAGCATTATAGTTTTTGTATCAATACAAGTGATATTATCCCTAGATTCCAAAATCATTTCAAAAATCATTTCAGGTACATTGGATGCTGCCAGCACCATAGCAACAGCCGTAGTATCTGTCTCTGTCAAGCATTGTTGCTTCTCATAAACATTATCAATCAATTTTTCATAGGTTACATTACTATTACATATCTTCTTTTTGCTTTTCTAATACTTTTATTTTACTTTGTTTATATATAACTAGGATGAATAGAGAAATGGTCTTAGTCCCCCCCCCCCCACCCAATCCCACTTTCATTTTTTCAAAAGTTAAACTGAGAGAGGGGAGCAGTGAATTATTGCCAGTTTAAAGCTTACGTATATCAATCTTTTATATTGCAGGGTACCACAGAGCAGGTGAGAGGAAAGTTTCCACAGCTGATCTCCGCTCTTGAGACTAATGGCGCGAAAGCTCTAGAAGAGTTCTTTGACTTTGTCAAGGTAACGGGTCATTGATCCCAATCTCGTAAAAATTTTGCCTCTTCCATCGCTCCACCGTGTAGGACATATATAGCTCCCTAAAGCAGCATGTTATATGTGCAACGTAAACCTTACCATCCATGGAACGACCCAAAATGTAATATTAGTTCTTTTTGCATTATTGGGTTTTTTTTGTGTATTGGTCAAAATTCCTCTGAAAAAAATACAGCAAGTATCCATGCCTGCAATACATCCATAGAAGATGTATTTTTGTCTCGGCCACATTTGCATAGGAGGCTATTTGTTGTTTTAATTAGGCTTAATTATGAACTGAATGCATTAGTCTCAATGAGAAGAAACCTCTGGTAGCATATGTACTGGAAAATATCGGCCCCATCTGAAATGAAAATTATTTCAAAGAATGTATTTCACATTTTAATAGGTTCGATGAAAGCGTGATCTGTTCAGTTCAGCATTTGCATATGAAACTTCATAAAATGACAATTTGGATATTGACTACACAAAATAAAGAATGCAAACAAAGATACTATTTAATTATCTTCAGAAACTTGAAAGGTTACTTGAATGTAAATGTCCTCCATTTTTTTTTCTTTCCTTTAGAATGACCCAGACAAAGCTAATATGCCAAAGGATGGCACAGTTCATGAACTTACCAGTAATGTGAGTGTATCCTAGCTTTGCTGCCTTTCAAGATACATATTTCATTTAGTGTTTACCTTAAAATAAAAAAACAAAATTTGATGAATTCAATTAAAATGTGGTCAAACTTAATAGACATCCATAGTTAAGATAACATTAATCCCAATTGTTATTATCAATTGTTGTTGTCAATTTACTATGGACAAGATTGAAGTTTTTCCTGTACTTGACAAAATTTTAATTTTTACATTTTCAGTCCATCATTTACCTTGAGAGTATTAATGAATACGTTGACACAGTAGCTGCCATGCTGTTACAGAGTGGTAAGTTTAGAAAAGGATCTAGTAAAGGGGTTTTCAATGGGGGGGGGAGGGGGGACTCCTGGGCCAAATCCTGCCGGAGGAAGTTTTCAATCCAGCCCACAAATCTTGTAGAAAATGGGTATGCTGCCCTTAAGGCTTTCGGCTTGAACAGCCTATACCCTGTACATTGTTGGATCTCTGTATATAGTGAGAGTTTGGTTTCCTGCAACGAACGTGTCTCTCTGGCCCTCATAGAAGACTGATCGAGAAACCCTGAAAGATGGCGCTGACAAAACAACTGCCATGCTCTGCCGCTTGCAATTTATCAAAAATGATTTTATATGGCGCCTACTATCCAAAAATCAAGCTTTGTTAAGTGGGGCTTAGAGTCAAGAAAATGCTCTTGAGAACAGGGAAGTCTTGAAGTATCTTTTAAGAAGTTAAAAGTGATATTAAATGTTAGATAATGAATTAGAGATAAATCTGTTCCTGTCAGTAACATGTAAAAATATAGAGAAGGCATCATGATAACCCCGGTATTGACCTCTTAGTGAAATAAAAACTGAATAGAAACTGAAGGTATCGGGACTTTTGGCACTCATTCAATCAATTATGCAAAAACATGCAAAATAATAAAATTTCAGAAACACCTACCCCTTGGGGGGGCCCTGGACACCGGAGTCCCTGAACCGTCCGATTCTGCGCATCTGATCAAAATATCTCCATGTTTCCTTTTGTCATACATTTATACCAAAACAGACAAATAGCTTGAATCTGTAAATTTAGCAATCACTTAAGTGTATGATTAGTGACAAGCAAATTCCATGCTTTTCACCAAAGTATATGAGATGAGATTTCATTGTGTAAACTCCTACCTTGGCATCAGTTTTATCTTGATGGGATTTTGTTTTTATGAGTAAAAAGTGCCAAGGTGTCACAATTTCATACCATATGGTAATGCCCCCTTTTTATTTAATTTAACTTTTTTTTTTTTTTCTGTCTCCATTTTGTCTTCCAGTTGAAACCAGTTATCAATCGCGAAAAGATAGTAACGTCTTCAAGAAGAGAGTAGCCGTGTATTTAAGTAAGTCAACTCTTTATTTATCTCTTCAGGCATCTTCACACGAAAAAGCTGCATTTTGAGTTTTAAATTTCACAAATATCCGGTCATACCATACGGAGTAGTTAATAATGGGATATGCCCTTGACTAAAGTTGATTTGCTGGAAATTTGGGGCATTTTTAGATCTTAAAAAACCGCATCAGTTTAGCATTTTGTATTGGGAAGATAAATGTGGTGGTAGTTTATTAATGCACCTGGCAACAGCAGAGTTAATGATGTTGCTGTAAAGGCCAGTGCAACATTAGTGTTGCTTTTGGTATTAATTCAAAGGGAAAAAGAGCAGGTGGGAATATGAATTTTGCCAAGAAATGTTTTTTTTGCAAATGTCAATATCTAACAAGTGACTAAAACGTGTGGTATTCTATGCCTGTTCTAGGTTTGAAAAGCTCAAACAAAAATTAACTATACAAGGCTGTCTTAATTGAACTTTTTCTCAGGTTAGTTTAATCATGGCCCCATGTTTTTTACGTCACAGGTGAAGTCCTTGGTGCTTTAGGTCTTAATCTGGTGCAGAAGGCCAAGACTTACTCAGACCAGTATTTGGGAGATGTCTTCCTTCTGAATAACTACCATTACATTCTCAAGTCTCTTCAAAGGTAAAATGAACGACGAGTCTGTTAATATATCTTTAAATTAAAATTTTGTATTATGATAGATGGCCCAACCCATTCCTGTCAGAATATTTTGGGTCTACGACCTTTCCTGGTGGACAGATTGAGTGTTGTATCTTTCCCATACTTCTGGTCAGTTTAGGATTTGAAATTATTTTGGGCTTCTGATGGACAATCAACAATTATGACCAGAGAAAGTTGTCTCATGAGATCCCTTCCCTTACCGTGAAGTGAAACAAAACTGGCCGTGAACCCATCTCTCTATCCCCCTCCACCCCCCCCCTCTACCCCCACCCCTCAATAGCACAGCCTTCCTGAAGATCAACAAATTGTTAATACCTCACATTGAAAACTCAGTTGCTTTGAAATTCATGAGACGACTGCTTTGAGTTCTGTTCTAGGCTTTAAGTACTGCAATGAATGGCTCTTACGTCAAAATCATTGCTGTATTTTAATTACTTGGTACATGAAATCTTAAACAGAAATCTAATGTTTGTTTTGGTTGATATATTTCTTGTAGGTCTGGGCTTATCCGACTGGTGCAGTTACACAATTCTGAAACTGAGAGCAGCTATGAGGCTATTATTGATGATCAAAAGAAGAAATATAAAAAGAGGTATGTGTG
>KN885815.1:0-17318 GCA_000934455.1 Apostichopus parvimensis | reverse complement strand
GTTTACGATTTTGATCCTGATATCGTCGACGATGTGTTGATTATCGCAACTGCCAGTCTCTTTGGTTTGCTCGTAGTTGCCATAGTGATTGCGTCGTTCATCCCGTCCTTGAGGAAACGGTAAGACTTGCAACTAAAGTGGATGCACTGGTAACAATAGTGAAAGTTTAGTTTTCGGAGTACCTCCACCCCTCCCCATTCCTCTTGTTTTTTCGCCTGGATCCGCCCCTGTGCACGAAGTGCATAAATGATAAAGGGAACATCTTCATTTCAAACATGCATGTCAAATATCAACGTAATTAACTGACATTAATGATATACATTTAATGTACAGGAGTTAACAAATGTCCGCCTCCTGTTCTACATCTAAACATGGTGAATGTATACCTATGGTTGAATTGAATAGACTGGTAAGTTGTGTCAAGAATAAACTTCTGGAGCTCTTTACATCTTTGACTTAATGATATTCCAAAGATCCCAAGTAACCTCTCAAAATCGAAATTCTCCTTGACAGATTTTCACTTCTCAGGAGTGTTCACACCATCTTTGAGAGTTGCTGGGGATTACCTCGTCGACTTGGGAAGAAGAAAACAGACGCCAAGAAAGAGAGACCTGCGTTGCTGGATGAGATCAACGCGACCTATGACAATTTCGCTGAGAGGATTGAGAAGGCCAAGGAAAGAGCAAAACGCGGTAGCGTGCCAGGTGGTCTCCTGGATGAGATTGATGATACATACGAGCAATTCGTCGATCGAGTCAGGCGTGCCAGAAATTTCCCACAACTTGACAAATCCCATCTGCAAGAGATAAATGCGACTTATGACAAATTTCTCCAGAAAATGAATGAAAGTAAAAAGAAAGATGTTCTAAAAGAAATCAATGAAACGTATGGAACCTTTAAAGAAAAAGAATTCAAAGCAAAAGCAAAAAGGGCGTTGAATAGTGAAATTCTGGAAAACAATCCTTCCTCTCGAAGAGAAAAGGAAGCCTTAAAGGCAAAGGTACTTGACGATATCAAGGAAACCTACGACGACTTTAAAATGAAGCAATCTGGGAGAGAAAAGAGAGCATCACTGATGAATGAGGTTAAAGAGACGAGAGGTCGTTCCCAAAAATCAAAACAGGTAAAGGAGCATGTGAATGCTCTACTGGAGGATGTGGGTCATACATATGAAAATTTCAGACAAAAACAAGATTCTTCAAGAAAGAAAGAACAATTGGTCGATGAAATAGACCGTACTTACCAAGAATTCAAGTCACGCGAGGAGAAATCCAAACGAAGGACGTCGTTGATGAAAGATATCAAAGACACAAAAGGTCGTTCCCAAAAGTCGAAGAATGTAAAAGACCACATCAGTAGTTTGGTGCAAGAAATAGACAAGACATATGATCAGTTTAAAGAAAGGGAGAGAAAGTCCATGCAAAGTGATGGGCCATTAATGGAAATAAATTCAGGGGAGAGGAGGACGAGCAAGTCGGCACCGAAAGCATTACAAAATGAAGTAAACCGTACTTACGAAAACTTCAAGCAGAGAGAGGTCAATCAAAATCGGCGAGCAACTCTTATGAATGAATTGATAACCCCAAAGTCTGGTAGTCAAAGAAACCAAGACGTACATGATGATTCCGATGAACAACTTGACCCTGAAGCCAGAAGAGAGAGGAGAAGAATGTCTCTCAAGAAGGCATCTGTAATGAAAGAGGTTGCCGCATTATACGATAGCACCCAAGACCAGGAAAAGAAGAGGGTGCTTAAAGGAATGCTCATTAGAGAGATTGAAGATACGGACTTCAGTGAAGCATCTCCCTCAAATACGACCGATACCGTCTCTAAGAAGAGTGTTTCCTTTTCCTCGACACCAACAGGGGTACCTTCAGGTGCAATTGGGGGAGATCTTAAAACGCATGATGAAGATGAAGACGAATTCTCAGATTTCACAAGTGACGATTTCTCCGACATTGACGAAGAATATGAACCAAACATTAATGAGAATGATCAAAACATGAATTCATCCAATGGAGCGCAAATTTTGCCTCCAAGAAGACCAAGTGTAAAGGAATTGGCAGAGAGATTAAGCAATTCTCTTACACTTCTTCCAGTTGAACCATCTCCAACAAATCGTCACGAAGATGCAAACGCCATTCCTCCTCCGCCGCCGCTACCGCCAGCGGATTTTTTCAGCAACTTAACGCATCATGAGAAAAGTGACTACGATATGAGTCATCTTACTCCTTTCATAACTTCCAGCGAAGAATTAACCAACTTAGAAGATGAAGACGGAAACCTGTCAGCAAACAACAGTCACGAGGTAGCAGATGGTAAAATTTCGAAATCAAACTACGGTACGAATCGCTAGAAAGGTAACATCAGGCTGGGTCAGAAAAGAAAGATTAACTTCGATTACAAAAGTAATAACATTCCATGACCTGGCGATAAGTGACTGCTATGGAGACATCGCTGAGGATTAATTCTGAATTCAATTCTTTTGAGGCAATTTGTACCAATAATGAAAGCTCAAACACTTTCGAAAGGCTTTGATCGTCGTTGGTTTGTGATGTTACAATATATTCATTACATTTTTGCGATTAACTTCTGTCCATTAACAAAATAACCAAATTCCAATTAAAGTCACGATGACATCGAAGAAAATTTAAAAAATTTACGATAATTTCGAATTATTAAATCAACAATTTATTCTTATAAATTTTGCGTTTGCATTTGTACATGTTAAGAACAATATATATTGCTAGTTAAGAAGAAGTTAAATTGTTCCTAGTACACCACATCAAACACTTATCATAATATATATTATAGATCGTACTAAATATATATATATATATATATATATTTCATTCGTCATTTCTCGCTGTTAAAGCTAGCAATAGCTAGGTAAGCTAGAAAACAATGAAGTGGATGAAAGTACGCTGTTCTTTTTATATTTTGTTTGTTTTCCATAAAGATTAATATGCGAAATAAATGCGGTATAAACACCATGAAATGAAATTTTCTCATTGCATCAGTTTGATCGCACCTATGTGTAAACGTTATGTTAAAGAAACTTTTCCCTTTACGTAGTGTAACGACCTTTATCTAGCGTAAAACAAGTTTAAATGTGAAACATTTCTTTCTATCAGTTTGACAGTCCATTTCAAACGCTATGCCGAAGAGCGGACCTGAGTCCCTGTTAAAGTTTATTAAGTGTTTAGGAAGAGAGCAGAAATGTTAATAGATGGCATGTTCATAACTATACAAGCGCAGTCACACATTCATTTTAAGCCGTCTGCCGGCTTTCTAGCGCCTTTTCCCTGAAGCCCCCTGAAAAATAACGATTAGTCAGATTTTGAATGCTGAAAAATGACAACATATCAAGCCATGGTTATGTGGTAAGTGGAAAGTACTGACGTATCCACATTATGTCTGTAATTGATAAAACAGCGACCTACAATTGAGGTTAATGCGCATCATTGTATATGCCAATATTCACGCGTTTTCACTTCTGAAATATAAGGAAACTGCCCCAAAAGGTCGGTTCGCATTGTGGTCATTAAAGGGTGTGAAGACTCACGCAAAAAGAAACATCTAATGCCGGTATTCTGACCTGGTTTCGAATGAGGTGTAACAGAAGTGTTAGACACCACCATCGATCCCAGAAAATACACTCCCGTCGGTAATTAGACACTAGTGTACAGTCAGTACATACAGCTGCGGTCAATACCCACAGCACAGTGTACAAACGATACAGCGATGGACAACTCAGGTCCAGCTAAAGATAACACGGTATCACGTCACTTGCAAGTAACAGAAAGTTAACTTTTTCCGATAGCCGCACGCGGTTCGTGGCGAGTCTTCAATGTCGATTATCAACCTGATTTTCATGATCGGCGTTCCATGATCCAGACCCACCGCTTCTGAACCGGAGTTCTAACTTCTATGTTGTTGTTTGGTGATTTGAAGAGTTAACAAAATGAGAGAAGTTTGTGCTGCCAAAAATTGTGGTTGGGTGTATCAAAAGAACGTTCGGATCAAAGTGTTCAGGTAAGATTAACTTAAAGTTTAGCATAGCCTTATACAAAAGCGTCAGCTTGTTGTAGCCTTATAATAATAATACAGAAGGCACTCTAGGAAGGATAGGCCCTGGCCTAACCTGACTGGAAATAAAAAAAGTGTTAGTGTTACAGTACTGCAGTGTTAGGCTAGGCCCAAGGCTAGGTCATAAGAAGTCATTTAGATTGATAGGACAGTGGGTGTCATTTCTGCATAGCTACAAGTATGAGATTTGGTACAAGGTTCCCGTTATTATTAGCAATTTAGCTAATTACGTTGAATACACAACTAGCCTAAACGTTAGGTTTAGGGCAAATACATGTAATTAGTTGAGTCAATGACTAACTTGGAGTAAGGTCAAACTTTATGCAAAGCATAATGTCTGTAGTAGGGCAGTTGGAATTCTGTGAATTTAGGCTAAACCACAGAGGTCCTCCAGACTGAGAGTCCTGTGAACAACAAATAGAGTTAGACTGTTTGGGTTATATTTGTCAACCGACACAGAATTTGTGTGACATCACATTCAGTTATATTGTACCTTGCTAATATGTTTGCCACATAGGTTCATCATCAATGTAATGAAAATTGTGTTTACCAGTGTTAAGTTTACAAATGTATGAAGCATGTCCTTTTTTGTAGAGATTGAAAATTGGTCAAGAAGAGTAAATAGTTTGCCAAATTAAGGGTGTTAAAAACCTATTCCAATGTACAGAAGAGCCATTTCCTCCCATCTTGGGGTGTTTTTTACCTAAAAATTGTCTATGCTCAGCCCATGATGGGGCTTCTTGAGAGTTGACATTTTGGCACAGTAGGTCACATTTCTGCTAAGAAATTTTGCCCAGAATAGACTCTGCTACTAGGGCTAACGTCAAGCCTACTCTCAGCATTGCTTAAGTTGCATACATCAAATTTTCACTGACATTGTTATGTCTATATAGTCTTTTCACTAACATATTTCTAATTTCTTCCCCAGCTTCCCCATTGAAGATGAGGAGCTCAACCAAAAATGGAGATCTAACATGAAAGTGCCAGATGATTTCAAACCCAGTCGTTCATCCCATCATGGTATCTGTGAACAACATTTTCTGAAGAAGTGTTTCTTTGACTTTGAGCAGGGCTCACGGCTGAAAGAAAAGGCAGTTCCCACATTATTGCAAGTTGGTCCAAAGAAGGTCTGGCGTAAAGTTGCTGTAAGTACATGCGTTGCACAGTATTCAGACTCCAGGATGAAGATGGTAGTACTTAAATTTGTGGTCATTAAGTATCTTTACCAACAAGTATGAATTTGTTACCAAGGAATGTAAACCATGAATGTAAACTAAAATCTCCTTTTTTTTTACTGCATTTTGAGCATACAGTATTTTCATACATTAAGGATCAGAGAGAAAATTCATAATTTTTTGTGATCTCAGAAATCATTTCCTCTTGGAAAAATCTGGTCCAGTTGGATTTCGTTATGGTGATCACTGGTCAGTAGACTGAACCAATTATTTCACCCAGTCCAGAAAATTTCTGCCCTTCGTTTTTTTACCTAATGCTCTATTGTTTCATTTGCAAACCCTTGAGAGTTAATGTACAGTATGTCTTGTTTTCTTGGCTTCTGTTGCGATTTTGGTGGATTTAATCATTTAAGTAATTTCATTCTTTCCTTTAATGATTGAATTAAGGTACCCACTAGATTGTGACAAATTCAATGCAAAATGCAGCTTCAGGGCATAAGTTATCCTGTATCACATAGCAAAATGCTATACAAAATGGGCAAATTGCTATTTAAGTTGAAAGATGTATCACATATTTGGTATACATGGGAACCATTGTATTTTCTAACAGACAAGATTCAGATCCTTAAAACCACAAAAACACTAAATCTGAACGCTAAATTATTATCCCTTGAACTTTAAAGGATGACTTTATGCTTAAATTCTTTTTTGATATGTTCCAGGATATTGGTAACAACTCTCGATTGTACAGATTGCATTTCTATTTATGATCAGGATTGTAATTATAGTTCATCAGCTGCGATGGTTGGACTCCCTACTGACCACTCAGGTTATAGTAACATGCTTTATACAATGTACTACTGCAGTGGTTGGGCTCCCTACTGGATACTTAAATTATAGTAGCAAGCTTTATACAATGTACTACTGCAGTGGTTGGACTGCCTACTGGCCAAGCTTTATACCATGTATTATTGCGGTGGTTGGTCTGCCTATTGGCTACTCTAGTTGTAGTAACATGCCTTATACAATGTACTACTGCAATGGTTGGGCTCCCTACTGGATACTGAAATTATAGTAGCAAGCTCTATACATTGTACTAGACTGCTGTGGTTGGACTCCTTAAATATAGTAGCAAGTTCTATACAATGTACTACTGGGGTGGTTTTACTGCCTATTCAATTTCTATTGGCCACTCAAGTTATAGTAACAAGCTTTATACAATGCACTACTGTGGTGGTTGGACTGCCTACTGGATACTTAAAATATAGTAGCAATTTCTATACAATTACAATGTACTACTGTGGTGGTTGGACTGCCTACTGGCCACTCAAGTTATAGTAACAAGCTCTATACAATGTACTACTGCAGTGGTTGGACTGCCTACTGGCCACGCGGTGGTTGGACTGCCTACTGGCCACTCAAGTTATAGTAACATGCTTTATACAATGTACTTACTACAGTGGTTGGGCTCCCTACTGGATACTTAAATTATTGTAGTAAGCTCTATACAATGTACAGTACTACTGCAGCGGTTGGACTGCCTACTGTCGACTTAGCAAGCTCTATACATTGTACTTCTGCTGTGGTTGGACTCCTTAAATTATAGTAGTAAGCTATCTACAATGTACTACTGTACTGTGGTGGTTTTATTGCCTACTGGCCACTCAAGTTATAGTAACAAGCTTTATACAATGTATTACGAAACAAACAATAAAAAGACAACATGTAAGCAAAATGTGTTTTTAAGATCCTTTGGGTACCGATTTGTTATTTTCTTGATATCATTCTAAATAGATGTTGTTGGAAGGCTGCTGCAACCCCATACATTCTACTTACACTGCAGGTATACAGGCCACCAGACTCATATTATTTTCAGTTTGTCCCTGTTTTCCCCTATGTGATTGTTTGTTTTTTTGCAATTGTTTTACTTTTACATTTTTTCTCATATTGACTTTATAAATCACAGGCTGATTACGAAGCCTTAGGAGAGGAATCAGTGCCAACACCAGAAGAACTTCAGCCCCAGATACAGCACGACCACACTTATTTGGAAGGAGCCACCGAAGAGGCACTCGCCGTCACACCGTCCAAGAGAAAGCGGACCACGGTCAGTTACGCAGCCGAGGACCCGTCCGCCTACGTAGCCGAGATTGAAGAGTTAAAACGTCAAGTCCATTCCCAGAGCATCTTGATCAAGAGACTGGAGGAGAAGGTCCGCAGGAGAGATTCGAGGAAATTGGATTTGGACTTTGCAATCGACAAACTGAAGTCGATTCTCCAGTGCTGCGAGTGCGGACTTAAGCCATCCTCGGAAGGAGAATTGGCCAAGATGCTCAAGAGGAGCAAAGAAGACACGCCGGGGAAAAAGACGACGACGACTACAAAAGCCAGCCCTAACCAACCTACTCAGGTGGTCTGCAGGAATGATCTAGTCGTGGGACTCACATGGAAACAACTCTTTAATAGAGTAAATAGCATGTCACAGGGTGAATGAAGGACAGCTTGCTCGATTGCTTTCTTGCAGTCAGAAGATGTACATCTTGGTACGACTATTAACACAGCTACTGGAAAGACTTTTCCATATGTGTAGATGAATTTCACTGATCAAGAGTAAAGATATGATGCATCTAACTCTTTGCAGGTTCCAATAAGAAGGTTCTTATAGGAAATCTGGTTCTTTAAGAAAGAAAACAAAAAGACCTCACGTATCCAGTTTGTAGCAGTCCAGACAAGCTTTGGCAGATATCAACAAACTGATAGAATGTATTCTCTATGATGATTAGCCTTTTGTTAACAATGACCTGGTGGGCTCTAACATAGATTATATACATGAGAAGAAAAGTTTGAAATGTGAGAGTTAATACCATGCTATTTACCCAATTTTTCTTTTCTTTCCAACAGAACTTTTCATACAAATATTCAATGGAGGGGTTTAAGCATGAGAAACATGATTTTGTGGATGAAAGTGATCTGTTGCGAAACGAAAGAAGAAACTTTCTTAGTTTTGGCAGCAGTTGATCAACGTACAGTAATTATCTCCATTCACATTGAAGTCTGTGTCTGTACCCTATTTATGGTTCCTACATTGTTCAAAATAAAACTTGACCAAGCAACCAGAGAATCACACACTCTTTAATCCGGAAACTACAACACTTCAAGAACTTCCCTTCCTTTTTCAAATGAAATGTAACCTCTTTCAAGGTTTCCATAGAGTCAAACATCTTCCATTGATTTCAGCTTGCAGTTTAATATGATAGAGTATGGCTGATGGCAACCTCAAGAGGCTCATTGGAGTAATTTTTATTATCTTTGACAAAAAGACTGGAGTCTGTACTACCAACTCACCTCTCGTAAATTTTTAAGACATTCTGAATATTGTTGTATGACCGTTCAACACAAAAAGGACATCGATGGATATTACCACAGATGGTTGCTGATCAGTTTTATATACTTGTTCATGAATGAAAATAAAAAGAAGGAAATGAAACTCTCGACAATTTGTTATATCTTTTTGTCTTGTCTTTATTTTTTATTTATGAATAATAAAGTTAACAAAGTATCATTCGAGAAAATGGTAAGATAATAAGCAAAAAAGAAAAAAAACAACTAGATGACTGTAATGTTATTGAATATGCATTCATATGTACGTGTGCAAACGATGCACTGCATTGTATAATCTGCACCTGTATGTTAATGAGATAGGTAGTTGCATATTGGTATATAAGTCAAAGCATGCCGTCTGCTCGTCCTTGTTCACCCTGTCTCTCCATCTGTCAACACGTAACCTTGGACATGTCGTCCTATATCTGTCCTGTACAGCATGAGGTAACGCAATAAATTATAACATGTTAATATTCAACGTCGACTGTGTTCTACTTGATTGCTTAAAGAACTCGTATATCTAAAAAAGGAAACATGACAATGACTGAATAAGAAATAGACATTTTCCCTAAACAGTTCAAAATAATCTCTTCTAAATGTAAAGTTCACTTTGTGACAAACTCCTTGCAACTATTAAGCAATCATTCAAATATTAAGGTAATTCAAGTAGGATACAAATATATTCTCCAGTACTTGGCAGATCTCTTGATTAAATCAAGAGTTTATAACATGTCAATTCATTTTTATGCTCAAGTTAATAATATTTAATGATATTTAATATATTCCTTGACACCAGCCAAATCTTTGACTTTAGTCTCTGTATGTTACGTACGAGGAAAAAGTTGACAAACTTGTTCCTTTCATCATCTTCCACTTCCCACAAGACTCACTCTATATTTAGGTTACCATGGCAATGATGGTCTGTTAAAATTCGACAGTTTTATCTACCGGTCCAGAAAGCTGTAATACACTCGTAATTATCTTCAGTAGTAATAAGTGTGGTTGGCAGACATTACACTGAAAACTACACCTCACCGTTACTTGCCTATGAAACAGTGGCTTAGATGGCAATATCGCAACTGTATGCATTCCACTATTTACATAACTGTTGCTACGGTACGGTTTGATTTTGAAAAAATGTTGACCATAGCTTGAATCTATAAATGCTGTTTCAATAGAAGACTTTCAATAAATGTGAGCAAAAAGTTTTCATAAAATATTGTAGGATCTATTTATTACCATTTAAATTCAAATGTTTCTTATTGGGCCCAGATTTTTTTTTTCTTTGCATTTTCCTTTTTCTTTTCTTTCGTTTTCCAATTCCAGCATTTAAAATTAGTGCAAAAAAAGGAGAAAATGATCTGCCTTCACCATGACACCAGACATGATATAAAGTATTGTGATTATCTCTGTACGGCAATAATTTCTTGGAACACACTTCTATGAAAAGCAGTTAGGTTGTTATATTTCACTATTTTTCTTCTTCAAAAGCTGAGTGAAAACATTATTATTAAAAGAAAGTAGGTCTTGGACCTTGATTAATATTTGCTTCTGAAGCTAGGTGACTAAATGATAAACCCTGTTCAAAATGGTAACAATGTATCCTTTGTTTTCACTAATTTATCTCTATCTTTATTCAGCTTTATCTGATTATCAATCAAGTGTGTCATTTCATTAAATTCAAATTTTAATGTTCCATCACACCGCATACTTTCTATGAAACTCCTCAAAAGAGTGGATATCAATGAAAGAAAACCCAAGCAATACGTCTGTAATTTTTAGTTGTTTGAGATGAACTGAGCCGAAATATGTTTGTAACAATAATGTTCTTTAAATATATTTCTTATAGGTGATGTGATGGCATTGGTCATTTTGAAGACCAACATGTTATTGTGCTCATTGTACCATATATTACACAATATTCATCTAAGGGCTCACAAACTAAAACCAGACTTCCACAATGACCACAATCGGGATACTGTGAGTTGCAACAGGAAAAATTATGGAAAAATGACCAACAACCCAGAATGTTCGTAAAATAACTGCTGTCGTCTGCGATCGTATGCAACAAAGATTGGTAGCGTAAGAAGCCAGGGCTTTGCGACAAATTGTCGAGTTTCATCAGCATGTGTTAACATCGTTGGAAATTTGCTAGCTTTTACCTGCGAAAGAGAATTTCAAGAGAGATAATTGAAGCTTGTAGACACTCATCTTAATATTTTTAATATTTTAGGTTTAATACTTCAAGGATCTTCTCAGAGAATGTGTAATTATTTGCTCAACCAAGGAAGACAAGAGGTATAATTACTTCCTGTTTCTCAGCCTGTAGTAGTAGTCTGTGTAGCCATTGTTAAGTTTTAAATAAAACCAAGTATTTTTACAAGTATTTAGGAGTAATAAAAACAAGGAGTAATAAAAACAAGTATTTAGAAGTGTTAGCTCAGTGGTTAACGCCGGTGCCTTTCAATCATAAGATCTCGAGTTCGAGTCACTCCAAGATTAATGTATGTCGTCCAGTTACAGAGTTGTTGACAATTGAAAATTCATAATCATGGACGTTAAATATGAATCTAAGAGACTGACTTCGGTCAGCTTTTGGCTTTGAAAAGCCAATGATGGCTTCTTCACGAGTTCCTGCTTGCAAGAGGATCTAAAATACATTCAAGTATACCACAAAGTATGCATGTGGTGTAAGCGCATTGAGTCTGTAGCTGACTTGATCACATCCTGTGGCAATGCAACTTTCATAATTTGGAAGAATATTCCATAATGTAAAGCTTTGAGTATTACTCCTACAAGAGACCGATATTAGTTTGATGTAAAAACCAATATTAGATAGATGAGAACAAGCAACTGAGTGGTCACATTCCCACCCAAGTCATTTGATCAGAAAAAATTATTGAAAAGTTCAGGTGATAGTGTTTTTTTTATTTTTTATATTAGAATTAAAAGAAATGGACCCCATACCCCCGAAACAGCCCAAACCCACAAATTGGTCAGATGCTATACTGCCACCATTGCAAACACTGCTTTAGTTAAAGCACACAATACTCATATTGTAATTCTCATTTATTTACAAGTTGACTTTTGTTATGATGCACATTATTATTGATCTTCACAATACTAATATCAGCCCAGTAACACTTATACTACTTCCACCACATAACAAGTCTGACATCTCACCTAGTTTAAACCACTTGGGTACTTGTCCCTTGGAGTTACTTGATGAGGATGTATTTCTAGACTGAGAGGCAGGTTTTCTTTTACTCTGTGATGGGGTGGGTGTCTCTGATGAAGAAGCAGAAGATTCGGAGGATGGACCCGGCTGACTTAATGACGAGGAGGAGGATGTTGCATCAGCTGATGAAGATGACGGACTATAAACAGAAAAATGAATGAGGTGTAGAGCAACAAATAATAATTCGATAGATTCATATTTTGTGTGTGTCTGGATGATGTATTGGCAGTTAGTCACTTTGCCAAACAATTGTATTACAAAATCAAAAACCCCTTGAGAATAACTGTTAGTTTGATTTCATATTTAAGATTAAGCTTTAAAGAAGATTTCTATCATAATTGTCTGTAATTGTGATATCCCTCAACGATTTGTACTTTGCAATCTGGTACAATTTGGAAATCTAGTGTAAGTGGCTAGGTACAAGATACAGTAGTTGTACTCCATCTTCAAGCCTTGTACTCATACCGAGGGGAATTCTACTTGTACTCATACTCATGCCTTAGTACCTATACGACAAGTCTGGTTCAAAGTTTACACATGTGTCTATTTGTGACTAATTACTAAAGCAACACAGGTTTTACACAAGTTGACAATTATAGGTTCTAAAGATTTGGAGCAAAAGGCCTGTGAGGATGATAGAATGTGCACACCACTGTGACAGCAGAAAAACACAAGATTCATTCTGTGAAGAACTGACAAATAGTTCTCTAATTCAGGGGATTCATATCCTTCTTATGCTTAATTAGATGTTAATTAGGCAATATACTGATAGAGTCCGTGGTCATTAAATGGCTTTAATAATGAAGATTGAAATTAATTGATTACCTCTCATTGAAGACTGTTGCCACTGCTTCCGCCAGTGTTACCTTTCTCTCGAGAGTTCCTTCCGATAAATATTGATCTTTAGGAGAAAAACAAGATAATTTCATCAGCACCCACACGATTTTCCTTAGTTTTTTGTTCATAAGATCTACACTACTGTAATGATAGGATAACTTTAGGCAGTATTTTAGTCTTGATTTATCATAGTACAAGAAACTCTGAATGACAGTATTTGTTTTGTAGAATAAGAGGAAGTATGACTTTACCTTGTGTGTTGTCAGATCCAAAGTAAACTTTAGCAGTTGGGAAGAGATTAGCCTGTAAACAAAAACATTCAATATGACTTTATTTTTAGTTCACTTATTCCTGTTTTTACCATCAAACACAAATCTGACCCTTGTGATAGTTACTATTATTAACTCCTGCACCTGTCAGAATCCATCAGAACAAGTAGGGTCTTATTAAACCTCATTAGTAACCTTAAGCCAACAGCCAACTACACGTATTGTTAGCTGAGGAGTGTTAGCTCAGTGGTTAACGCCGGTGCCTTTCAATCATAAGGTCCCGAGTTTGAGTCACTCCAAGATTAATGTATGTCATCCAGTTACAGAGTTGTTGACAATTGACAATTCATAATCATGGAAGTTAAATATGAATCTAAGAGACTGACTTCGGTCAGCTTTCGGCTTTGATAAGCCAATGATGGCTTCTTCGCGAGTTCCTGCTTGCAGGAGGATCTCAAATACATACATACATATATGTATTTAGAAACAGAAGGATCTTATCAAGCCCCTAGAAAAATAGAAATAGCTGCCTTTCAGGGAAATAAAAACTTACCTCAAATAAGGTCTGTGTTTTGTTTTTCAAGATGGTCTTGGGTGGAGTGGTATCTAGGTATGAGAGAAATGATGAAAGTATTTAACTAATATTGATTAAAATGACGTAATCTTTAACAACAAAACAAGAACTTCTCCATAGAGCAAAGAATGAACAGAAATCCTATGCCATCATTCACTGGGTTGAGATGAGATTTATTAAAGCTTATTGCTCAAAGCTTGAAAGTTGGAACTAATGTATATTAAGACAAAAAGATAGTTTACTACACTATGCAAGACTAAAGCTATCGTTCACCAAAAGCTAGTGTGGATCCAGGGGAGTTGCCTGGTGGCTCCAACCCCCCCCCCCCTCCCACCCACTCATCCAAATAATGTTGACATAAAAAGTTACCTCAGCATAAAGTAAACAGTGGAACCATTTAGCACACTTCTTAACCTTTTACCAAAATAAAGTAGGATGCTTTCTATTGCATGGCTATGTTGGTAATAATTTCATTTTTCTACTGATACCACACAATCAATTAATCAATTAATCAATATGGCTAATGGCAATCCTAGTGCTACATGCATTGTAAGATCACTTATGTAATGACATGATTACATTCAAAATCCTCTTCCAGTGATATAAGTAATGTTCATTCATACTTAGTAAAGATTCCTAAATCCTATTGGTCCATTCAGGTCAGCTGACTGTGGTCAATCCTGTGAGTAACGCACGGTAAAATTACGGGGCATCACTTTAATAAATCTTTGGTTATATGTAACCAAAAATGTTTTGTTTTATGATTTTTCCCCCACACAAATGGTAGTGTATGAATGAACGGGGTTAATCAACGGTCTAGCGTGCGTTACTCACATGATTATGCACTCCGGGTGTTAATGCTATCGCTGGATGCACTCGGGCTCCGCCCTCGTGCATGGCTTGCATTATCCCCCGATCGTGCATTAATCCTGTGAGTAACGCATGCTAGACCGTTGATTAACCCCATATTTCATTCACATGACATGATTTACAAGAATAATTTATTGCCTTTTGTTAAAAGTTTGAGCTAAGTACAGTTGACTTACATAAGTAGAATGCTCCTTTATCCTGCAGACTCTCTTCTACAAACTGGTACAGGGCTTCAACTGAAAATGTAAGACGTGATAATTATTAGAAGACTAACAACCTAGGCATATGTTGGTATCTGCAATCCTTTTTTATTAAAATCATAAGAGTGATTGTTTTTACAACAGGCTTGATACATGTTTCTAACTTTCATACCCTTTTTTCTCCATGGATCTGAACATTGACAACTTTCTATATGTTTATAACCATCATTTCTAACCACTTTCTGAACACTATTATTAAAGTGTCTATAAAGCATTTGTTTGTTTTTTGCAGGAATATGGTAAGTGGTTTCTCTATATCAGAAAAAAAACTAAATATTCTGAAAATAATAACAACAGGACTCACAGAAACACAAACTTTCTCTAAACTTTGAAAATAAACAGTTTACTTGCAAAATCAGCGTATGGAAGCAAACTTTATGGAAAGAAAAGTTTATGGAATGTTCGACTTTCATTTCAACACCCAGAGATGTAAACTTGGCCAGTCAAGCTATTAAACAAAGCTTTATTTTTTATAGTATTTTTGGTTCTAGATTGCATTGACAAATCAACAAAAGTCAACTCAAGAAAGCTGCTCTGACTATAAATTTTAGGTGAATCAGAAACAGCTAATTTATGATAAATTGAACAGTAAAGGATCTTGGTATATCGATAAGTTCACAACCACAAAAAAACTTTTCGATTAGACCTGAAGACTAACAACCTTTGCATATGTTGTTATCTGCAACACTTTTTATATTAAAATCATAAAAGGGAATGTTAATAAACAGGCTTGATACATGTTTCTAACTTTCATACCCTTTTTTTTCAATAGATTGGAACATTGACACCCTTTCGTTCAGATCTACCATACCTTTGCCGGGTATGTATGAACAGCATTAAACACCCTTGGTATATATGTTTATAACTAACATATACCCTTTATAGAACTGAACAATAATATCTTTGGTAAGTGTTCACAAAAGCCATACCTTTCTCTTTAGGCCTGAAGAACACTTGCACAATGTTGTGATCTGGGAAGTGAATCCTGACAGTAGCCTGGAATAAATATAATCCTATACATTTACAATAGTGTTATAAGTTTTGAAGTAATCGATATGTCAATATATAATCCTATACATTTACAACAGTGTTATAAGTTTTGAAGTAATCAATATGTCATTCGCATATGAAATACCCAATGCTTTACTGAGATAAACCTTAAAAGCATTATTGCAGCACTGCTTTTCCTTGATACAATCTTAACATGACAAGAAAGTAGACAATAGAAAGAAAACATTTTGTGATTCTGAACATATTTTCCCGATGCAAGACCATAATTTCAAGCTCGCTCTACAATGGAAAGACACAGAGTGAGACTATAGCCTGATCTTAGTGGGACTATGACCTGATCTGAGGGGGACTATGACCTGATCTGAGGGGGACTATGACCTGATCTAGGTGGGACTATGACCTGATCTTAGTGGAACTATAACCTGATCTGAGTGGGACTATGACCTGATCTTAGTGGGAGGATGACCTGATCTTAGTGGGAGGATGACCTGATCTTAGTGGGGCTATGACCTGATCTGAGTGGGACTATGGCCTGATCTTAGTGGGAGGATGACCTGATCTTAGTGGGAGGATGACCTGATCTTAGTGGGAGGATGACCTGATCTTAGTGGGGCTATGACCTGATCTGAGTGGGACTATGGTCTGATCTTAGTGGGACTATGGTCTGATCTTAGTAGTGGGGCTATGACCTGATCTGAGTGGGACTATGGCCTGATCTTATTGGGACTATGGCCTGATCTTATTGGGACTATGATCTGAGTGGGACTATGACCTGATCTGAGTGGGACTAATTACCTGATCAAAGTGGGAATATGACCTGATCTGAGTGGGACTATGACCTGATCTGAGTGGGACTATTACCTGATCTGAGTGGGACTATTACCTGATCAAAGTGGGACTATCACCTGACTTACCTTAGAATATTTAGCCATTTGTTTCTGTTTCTTTGAATCTCTCATTGCTTTGGTTTCTAACGGCCTATCTGAGGACCTACAGGTGTGAAATAGAGGAAATGCATCACATGGAAACATGCTTAACATTTGTATTTTGTACAAAAAAGGATCCCATGAAGAGGTTTAATGGGAACTACTAATGATCTGTAATATAACAGCATGTTAAGGGTGAGTGTTAAAATACAGGACTACCACCATGCATTAGTTATGCTAAAATATAACATAACAGTATGTTAAGATGAGTGTTACAATCCAGAAATAGTGCAAAAATAAGCTGGGTTTGCTTACTGGCGATTTTTTAGATCAGACAAAAGCCTTCGTATATCTTCTGCTGTTGTGTCGAAAAAGCTGTCTGGAAGATCCTGAAAAACTTCGCTAGAGGGCAGTGTATCACTAGCATCGAAGACCAGAAGTTTTCTATCACATGGCTGAAAGGAAAGTCAGTGGATACAAAGTTAATAACATACTGACAATTTAAACTCAAAGTAAATTTTGGATTTGGAATTAGTAGAAGTAGTTTATTGCATATCATATCATGACCCAAAGGCCAAATTACATAAGAGTAACAGTGCAAAAATAATAATAATACAAAAAATAATAAAAATAAAGGAATATAACAGTAACTCAATAGCACTAAAGGTAGAAGAACAAAAGACACACA